>DWHQ01000427.1:0-14193 GCA_018247955.1 Eurytides marcellus marcellus | reverse complement strand
TGTCCATGGGCGGCGGTTATCACTTACCATCAGGTGACCCGCTTGCTCGTTTGTCAGTCTACACCATAAAAAAAAACTAAAAATTGTTATTTTTTTCAGAAATAGTTTTTCGATTTAACAAATTTAATAAAACTAGTTTACGGATTTTTACGGATGAAGTTCTAAATTTAATTATTTCATATAAAAGAAAAGCAAGTGTTTGTTAATTATTCCTCGTACGAGATTAGTTATCAATTGAAACTTATGTTCGTTTATTAGAAATTCTGCTGGAACACTAGTTTTTGCTCTGTACAAGTTTTTACGAGCTTCTATAGACGGGAGTGTTCGTGTCACGGTCCTCCTGTGATTAGCGGTGCAGCCTTTATAGGTCATTTAGAGTGAAGCCCCGCTCCTCTATTCCGCCATTTGCTTTTATAGTTGTTCTTCAGAATCTTTATTTTACTACGGAAAATCTAATTAGACGTTAAACTTTCAAACGCCGATGCCTCAAATTATAGTCTCAGCGTATTGTATTAGTCGGCCGCCATTACGATTACAATAAATACCTTGGTTTAAATTATCCCTCTCGGCCGTTAAACTTGTTTGAGTCGGTAAGTTTATTGAAAGAGAAATTATTAGAATTAGGGTTAAGTTTCAAAGCTAATTATGTTTGATGTAACGTTAAAATTTCATGTAGAATAATCAGAAAGAGCAGAATAAGCAAAATCGAAGATGTCGGACGAAAATATCGAGTGCCATTTACTTTTTTTAAAAGTTAAAAGTTAATCCCGGCTACTTGTCGACGCCATCTATCGGTGGTTTAAGGTAGTCGTCACTATGAGGTTGGTTTTATGACTCTGCTTCTACGCCTGATCTTTCTCCGGTCGTGACAGATATCCTCCTATCGGGCTATGATAGTAAAAGTGTGTGCACTTATGTCTGTGCTACTACTTGTGTATGTATATTATAATATATCCAGCCGAGCTAATTGATATATTGACTGGCTGCGTTAGCCCAAATCGGTCGGAAAGTCATAATTTCTTATTATTATAACTATTGTAAACCTATTTTATATAACATTTAATAACGACACTAATATTACGATCGGTAAAATGACACAACATTACAATTACATTTTAACCTGACTTATTTTAAAAGGTAGTTTAATTACTAGTTAAGATAATTGAAAAACATAAAATAATTAGAATAACAACAAGTACTTATAATGTAAATCAGAAAAATTCTAGTTTAACAAGTTTTCGGCACTAGACTGCGCGTCGAAAGCTACGTCTATAGTATTTTTCGTAACACGTTGGATGGAAAAACGAATTGACAAAAACGAGAACACCGATAGCCGCGAATAGACCGCAAAGGCCTCGGTATTTTTGTACACTTTGCAAAACAATTTCAGTGAACACCGACGTCCTGTTCACGAGGACAGGAATAAATGCGGTTGACTTTATAAAAGCTAATACAAAAAGAGGAGAGAGTTGCAGATTCACTCGATGTTATCGCCAACGGTTCTGGAGTGTATTATTTTCGTGCTTGAAACGAGTCGAGTTAGTGCGCCTTATGGTACTTGACTTTCTGATGTTTGCTGAAGAAATCTTTTGATCAGAATTTGGTCCTTTAGCTACTTGATAATATTTTTATATTATCCTTTATATCCTACCTTCTGAAAATTGATCGATTGGAACTGTTTACCTATTTATATAATGTGTATGTAATACCATTTTACTGTTCATATTTTGGAAGGTTTCATAGTTACTCTTTACAGAAGGTACTTTAATTAAGTAGAGTAAACAAAGGCCAATCATTCGACTTAGTAAAGGAAAAATATTTGTTGGCCGTAATAGCTGATTAAGTAACGAATACTGACTTAATTGAACCATGGATGAATTATTAATAAGGGTTATACTTTAAAGTCGCTAGTTTTGATCATTAAAAATCGATGGACACGAATGTATCCAACACAGAGTGTTAGGCAGAGATTACAGCTTTCTGAATTGTAGAATAATTTCAAATTAAGTTTGTTGGTCTCGTTAGCGAATCATTTATTAAACTACTGTTAATTGTATTGCATCCGTGCGTTTATTCTTTTATTTTTAGGAGACGAGATGAACAAGTCGTGCGCCTGATGGTAAGTGACACACCTGCCCATAACAATCCAATGCCGCACAGAACTTGCATGGCCCTATACTATTATGCCCAGTAATTACACTGGCCACATTATCCTTTAAACCGGAACGTAGTAATGGTTACATATTGCTGCTCGGTGGTAGAAAACTGACAATGTTGTGGTACTATCCCAGGCGGACTCTGTAAAAGCTCCTACCACTTGTTGTAAATGTTCATATAAAGTTTGTTAATTATGATAATGTTATATTGCAGTGAAGATATCGTCCTTTACTTTACTAATTTATTAGATACACATCTTAATTCCTCTTGATTTAGTTTAATGTAAACCAATATTCTTCACTCAAGAAGATATTAACTATCGCAGCTACACCATCAGAGCTAATATATTCCAAATTTAAACTGCCAGTCTAGATACTGAATGTGTAAGTATATTGGCATTGGCTACACAATTATGTAAACAATTTAAGCTCGGCAATTCTTGGATAGTGCTTGTTTATGTCCAACGTCAGTTGTTTGAGACGACAACCAATTTAGCTTTCGCTGCTTCTGGTAGTTAATTTATACGTTATCAATGATGTGTATTTTTTTTTAAACTAAATATATGTATGTTTTTTATTATGATATTTTTTTTTCATTTCACATTTCATAATAAAACTTAAATAAAGTAAGAATGAAAATTCACATTTTGTTATCCTATTCCGCACGAGTTTATTTGCAGGAGTGCAGAAGTCTAAAACTTATATGAATCATCATAATATAATAACATCATATAAAATAATGACGTATTATGTTACAAATACAAGAAATCAAATAAGACCATATGGTTTACATTTGCGCTGTTAATGTCAAACACATTATTTGATAAATCATAAGTATCAGATTATAAAATTGATTGAGATTCAATAACGTTTAAAGTCAAATCGTGTTGACTACTGGGCGATCGGTATTAGTTATTTTAAATGTTTGTTCATCGAGATGACTGGGAGAGGAAGCTTTAAGGCATTAGGCCTCTCTTTGTATTTATTATTTATTAAGGTGTATTATTGTAAAATATATAAAAATAAATAACAAACCATTCTTGATAAGTTCTGCTTAGCAATCTAGACCGATATCGCTTTATGTCTGCATTTTCTTCCAGTAACAGCCATCAACTGGTCGGACGACCCTCTAATATACGCGATATGGCGCTCGGTACACTATCGGCTGTGCTATAGAAAGTTGCATTCACTCTCACTGCCCCACTCAACCTTCCCATGTCGGTTGAACAGCAATGCGAAAGTTAGAAATGAAGAACTATAAAGCATAGATTGGTGTTTACACTAAGAATGCGTACAATTAGAATGAATAACACTTGAATACATAAGTTTATTAACACTTAAAGTCTTTCTTGTTAATTCAACTACTACTTCGTTCGCAAGGAACCATTTACAAATAAGAGAATCCTGAAGTATAGGTATATTTCTCTAAAGAGAGGCACGTTACAAATCATTTGATTTATTTTTATTTGCATTAGGCGATATCTCTATCTTGTTAGTTTCTTATTTTCTCGATAACATTGTCCCAGAGAAATTTTATTGTGATTGGACCTTGAACCTCCATGATACACCAGTGTTTTCGTTTTATCATTTATTCATTTAATTAATTAAACAAAAATATTTTTAACAATATTCATTCGTTGACTTACATTATATGTAAAAGTTTTTTTTTATGATCAACAAAATCTATAAACACAACTCTTCTGGGAAAGAAAAGCATAAAAAATATACTCGTTTTCAGAGAGTTTTTATCCTGGTGCTTATGCAGGTACAAATACTCCTGAGATTTATTTAAAATGCTCTTAAAAAAAAAGGTTTATTTGAAAAGGTTTCGTAACTTTTTTGTCATAAATCAAAGGTGATATGAGAAATGCGTTGCTCGAAAGATTCAAGCGTGATATAAATTGGTCTAGCAGACATTTTGTATAACAGTTAAATAATGAACGTCATGCATAGCGTGAGAAGTCGACACTTCTCAAATGAAATACGTTGCAACAAATTAGCACCTTTTTCTGTATTATAAATGTTGAAGTCTTTCTGTTATGAATGCGGATGTGAATATAAGACAAGTATTTACTTAGAATGTAAAACGTAAAATAAAGAATAAAAACGCAAAACATAGAAAAGAAAGTATATAACAAAAACAGCACTCGATAAATACTGATCTTGCTCCTTCATCAATTGAAACTTGCTATTTGTCGAAATAGCTTGAAATTAATAAGCTTCAAGAAACGCTGTATTTCTTTAGTTTTCATATTTATCATGGTTGAAATGTCAATTTTACTGTGTGTACAATTTATACCACCAACGAAACAGATTCGATAAAAGCAAATGTTCAAAGATTTTCAGTTTGAGTTTATTTAGACATTAACAGGAAGAGGCGTTATTTTTATATTGTTCAGAGAGTACGTTGAAATGCTGTCGAGAAAATATTGCTAGCAACAGCACTAGACCAAGAGAAAATGTTATTTTTAATTTTGATCAAATGTTATTTCGCTATCACGATGCGGAATGAAGGGGAATTGTTTTAGAGAAATGTTTTTCTTCGATCGGGGTATAAATTAATCTATGATTATTACACCATTTGCAACGTTAGATAAGATATATAATGTATAACAAAAAATGTATAAGATACTAATTCCTTTAAATTATTTAAACAAAAAAAACTGTTTTTTTTCCAGCAGTGGCACAGTTAACAACTAGTAGTATAAACTTTATTGGCACGCGTATAAGTGTACGTACATATATTAAATCTCTTGTATGAAAATGAGAAAAGATAAAAAAAAAAATTAAGTTATATGTTTTCCAAAACCAATAAAAAAATCAGTTTGCCTACAAATTACTATTTACAAAAAAAGAACATGTTTATTTAAATATGAAACGGGTATACAGGTTAAATAAAAAATAGCTGTCTGTGAAATGAAATTTGTCCTGTGGATTTTACCCTCATCTTCTGGGGGAGCTTAGCTAAGAGAACCATAGCAAAAGATTTCTCGACCAAGTCACCCTTATAGATAAATAGTACCATTATATATTACATCAAGATTGGTTCATTTGCCTAGGCGATGCCCGCGTTTTTAAATTATCACCGTTGTTATCTAAGTAAACCTACGAATGTTTGTTGTAACCTATGTTTTATTGACAAACAACGAAGTTCATATTCTACATTTACCCTTAAAATGGAAAATACCCACAAGACGACTTTCGTTAATGCATTCAAATGTATATAAGTGCTCTCGATCCAATTTGAAAGTCACTGAGGTTGCGAATGAAATACAATTGTCGATCCCAGACAACCCTAGCGGTGCCGTTCATAAAAGGTGATCTTTAGAGGTGAAACTCGAATTCGTTTAGACGCAAAGGTATAGCTTTTTAACATACCACACTAGACATATTTACTCAGACTGATAATTTGCGTAGTACTTTTTTACCTCACTTTGTTTGCGTCGATAAAATTTAGTTCTCAGTACCTAGTATAAGTACTATGTACTATTTTGTATCAGCACTATGAACTATTTTGTATGTATCTCACGCGATATACCCAGCAATTTATCAATCGATATTTGTTTTATCGTAAATGTCATCTCATAAAAAATTATTGTTATTGCATTTCCAACTTCAAATACATACCATAAAACTACTTTTAATTAGTTATTTATTATAAGTTCAAATAAGTATTGATGCTATCGATTTGTTGTCATGTAAAAAGTCGGTCCCGGCTTTTTATCGATGCCATTTAGCGGTGGCTTGGCGGAGTCGTTAATTAGAGTTCGGTGTAATGACATTGCCTCTGCGCTTGATCTCTATGTCGTCTCTATATCGAGTACCTGTGTCTGGGCAAACGCTTATGCGCTTCCCGCGCAATTGCCTGATCTCAGCTGTATGTGGCGGGAATCGGTCGGGACAAAAAATTCTCCCAATAAATGAGCGAATTATTCTTCAGTGGGTTACGACACAACTCCAAAATTTCTACTGTTGTGGCTGCGCCTAAATTGCGGTTGTAGTTCACCATTACATGAACTATTGCTCAATTCCTACCTTCTGCCAGCTTAGATTGTGGAGGCTAACCTTCTCATCTAGTGCTTGTTTTCTTTTCGGCCGTGTCGGTAAATCGTCCCATCAGGGTATGACAATAAAAGACGAGAGATCATCTGTAGCATCTCTGCTGCGTATATCTTTGTGCCCTTTTGCTCTTCTATTTCGGGAGCAGATCCATCTATATTTCT
Source organism: Eurytides marcellus marcellus (assembly GCA_018247955.1). Classification (NCBI taxonomy): domain Eukaryota; kingdom Metazoa; phylum Arthropoda; class Insecta; order Lepidoptera; family Papilionidae; genus Eurytides; species Eurytides marcellus. Next base: position 7,814 of record DWHQ01000427.1, on the reverse strand, counting down.
CATGTTCTCTTGTAAATTTGGCCACCGTGGCCAGAATCGGTCATAAGGACATTATTGAGCCCAAAACATGCCATGCGATAGCCATGCGGCTATTTATGCCGTCATATACCAAAACAAAACAATCAATTGTGCCCAAGAAATTCAACGAGTCTCTTTTTATTACTCAGACCCATTAAAAAATAATACAACCCTAAAATAATGGCACAGTGAGATTCGAATACGTGAATTGTACGTGTTCTTTTTTTCTCGGACAAAAAGTTGATCGAGTAAGTATAGAATAAATTTTAAAGCGTTACAACTGCTATCCAATGGGTGGTCGTTATCATTGGTCGTATTGCCTGCTTCTTACATAAAAAAAAAAGAAAAACGGCCAGTTTTACACCATTCGTTTATAGCATAAACAAACATGTTTATATTAACGTGAACTCGTAACTCGAAAGTGAGTTTCGGTCTTACAACGTTTCTAAACGGCGTTAAGGACGAATTTACGGAGGCTCTTTTCTTTACATCGCGCGTTAAATTGAAGCGATAAAATTCGCGTTACAAAATTTATATTACACTAACTCGTCGAATTTTCGCACTTAATAGGTCATAGGCGGCTTGAAAGGCCTTCTTGTAATGTCAGGATGCTGTTAAAGCAAATATTTTATTTAACTTTTTATATCGGTCGTTCGCGAAAACGTGCGCATTAAAAATGGAGATAAAACACTTCCTTCGTAGATTGATCTAATTTTGTGGTGACAACACGGATCTTTTTTTATCTCTTTTTGGTTTACGTCGTCGTTTCTGCTTGTTCGTAAATTTTTAACCAATGATTCAATATCCCTCATATGTACTACGAGTTTGCCTCATAAGAAAATCGACCCTACAGAAAATCAGCGTAAAGTGGAAGTGTTTATTATGCGATGCTCATTTGCCCGTCCCGCCTACTTCATAAAAAAAGAAGAAATCTGTTGAAAGAAGTAAACTGAAACCATTGCACACTTACTTATGACACAGTGGTACTCAGAATTTTGAACAAAATGAACAGTTCAAAACATTAATTGACTTTGCGGGGCGCACGTCATCCATAAATGAAAAACGGTACCTCTCTTAAATTAATAATTATAGTACATCGGCGGCGAATGCTGTGCTACTATTGGGAAAGTGTCCTATTGCTAAATGTGACAAGCTTTTATTTAAAATTGAATTAGTTTACACTAATTTTTTGACGTGTAATGATTCTACTACTGAGGAGAACAGGCAAAAAAAAAACTGAGCGGGACTTAAACTCTTTTAAATGAGTTCAAATGCAAGAACACTGTAACTATTTTACGGAAATCAGTCTAAAAAAACTTGATAAATACCTGAAAGATTTTATGACTTGCCGAAATCGATTTCCACTATCGAAGCCTCCCCTATCGCATCTAGCAGAAAATCTACGATATCAGATAAGTTTCAGTTGGGTTCGTATATTTACAATATTTGCGTTGTGATAGACGCTAATTCCCTACCACAGTTAAAAAAACTAACAAATAAAAATACCGTATAAAACTTTCCTTAACTGAACACCATTGATAAGAGTGAGGTATGGCATTTTTTTAGAAAATTAAGTGAAGCGACAAGAAAGTCGTGCGCCTGCTGATAAGAGACACGCTTGCTCGTAACAACACCGAGTTTTTACGCTATTTTACATCACTCGAGTTCACAAATGCTTCGCTCTGTACTGGGCTCACATAGAGTTACGGATGGTCATCATTGCCCTTCAAACCGGAACATAGTAGTGTTTATACATAACTGCTTGGCGGTAGAATAACTGGCAATGTAGTGTACTCAAGTGGGCAGAGTTCTAACAATTACAGGCGTATTTGGCTACTTGAGAGACGGGCTTTGAAACTTACTGATACCGATCCCACACACTCTACGGCTACGTCGCACAACTCGCTAACTTGTTTTGATTAGGGGACGCTTTATGACAGTGATGTTAGTAATTTTTGTGTTTACGACCGCGAGGAGTGCGTAGCAAGATAAGCGCCTACGACTTTTTATTTCTTCATAAGGGGAAAAGATTACCGGGTCTTGTACGTTACTAATGGCAATAATAATAATAATTTGTTTAACACTTCAATGATATTTTTAAATACTGCCCTTTGACGTTTATTTTACATTTCACCGTGAGAAACAAAAATCAAGCTTCACAACCAATTATTAATAGTCCAAACAAACGTTTTTCCGGTTTAGAATAGAATCAATGAGTAAGGCGCTTAGGAACACGAAAAGAAATTTGAAAATAAATATTATTGAATAAAGTGAACTTATCTTTTTCTAAATTTGTTACGTAATGTCTTTGTCAAATCATTGACAGATTTTGATGATTCCTGTTTAATATATTACAAGGTTGGTCTGATAGAAATCTTGTTGTTAGTGAACCTTGATTAAAGAACATACACCACCCTAACTCCTTAACAACAAATATAAAATGTATGTTAATTTAAGTGTGTTAGATTAAATAGTAAAAATGGTTCTTTGACTTTATAATATTGACCGCCAAAGTCATATCATAGTATGAAGACAGTGATGAATAATTGATTGACGATTAGTCAAAGAATTCAGTAACTATTTAAGTAATAAAAATATGTTCTAATGATCATATCGGCATGAACTAGTTCACAAATAAGACATTGTTGAGCTGTTTTCAGTATATCTGTGATTACAATAAATATGAAACACATATAAGTTATACCTCCGGAATATTGTTATAGTGTCGACATCTCAAAGAACTACCAAAATGATAAAGATAACCCATACTTCAGTTATTACGCTAAAGAAGCAGCTATGTACGCATTGATATTAGTTTTAGTAAATTTCGTTTAACCATTCTTTAAGTTTTGGTTAGCAAAATTAAATAACAGATAGCATTTTAACATTTATTTGGTAAAAGTTATGTATAGCAAATTTCAAGCAACAAATATTTTAATTTTCTAATTGGTCTCTATTGTATTAATGACGTCATTACCTGTCTCGATATTTTCGACTATCTTTAATTAAGACAGATTGGCCTAACAAGGCGGCCGGACTTCGGATAACTTAGCCTTAATTGTATCCAATTTTCATCAATCATCTTTTATTATATGGTCAATAATAAATAATACTATATAATCCTGTGGTAACGTGAACATTATACGGTATAGAATAAAATTAATATAACGATTTTATCACGTTTTAACTGATTTAAATAAATAAAAGAAATTAAAACTCAGTATACTACCACTGCAAGAATTTAAGACATTGTGAGATCTTCTGCAAAGATCGAAACAAAAACCAGATCGGAAACTTTACGATAGTTAGGTTAAAGTTTTATGTTTGGACGTCAAGTCTGTCGCGTTACATTAACATTATTAAGTATATGTAGCGTTAGAAATAAAAGTCAATTGTTTTTGCTTAATCACGTGAATTCTGAACAACAGATCGCTATGAGTTATGATAAGATGTTATTGGCCCGTCGGTGTAGTGATTAGTGGTCCTGACTGCAAAGCCAAAGGTTGAGGTTCGATTCCTACACAGGACAAATTATTTGTGCGATGAGTAAGGGTACGGATATTTGTTCTGTTTGGATGTTAATTATCTATATAGGTAAGCGACATGCTTTCCTATAATATTAATATTTTAGACTAATTTAAGTGACTACGTCATTTTAGTCTCTAAATAAATAAGTAAATAATAAACTAAACTAGTTCAAAACTTTTTGGTATTGCTTTGCGTTTCTGACTTGCGTACTTAACATATGATCTATCTCTTTGTGCAGTAATTACTTTGGATATATTGTATTTCATATTACTGCTTTGTTGTTGAATAATTGGCAAAGCAGTGGTCCCCAGGCGGACCTTGCCACTTAGAAACAAGATTAGAACTTAGGTGACTTAGCAATGTTGATTTTAAACGAATTCCCAAGACACGGTTCTTAATATCCATACGTTGTTTGTAATGTGTTCTCCTTGAATTGGTCCAAATGACTTTTATCAAAGATTAGTCAACTTTATTAGTCTAGACAGATGTCATTGTTTATTGTCATTATAATTTTCGGGCAGCTATATATTCTGCAATTTGATGTTAAGAAGTTGAATAGAAGACGTATGATTGCAGAAGAGTTATGTTTGCTCTTAATGACGCGTAACATTTAATTACGTATAAAATTATCTAAAGCAAAAATAAACTACACAATGGTTAAATATTTTGCTATAAATTTACGACAGATGTTTTGTCTATTAATGTTTTTCTTTTTTTTATGTTAAGAATTCACGTTCGCTTTTCATTATTGTCCGCGAAACAACTAAACGCATTATCCGGTCGTGTTTGACGTTATTCCAGTTTTTATTTAATTTGAAACGAACTCTCCCATCTTCACCAGTCTCTAATATATTTATTGCAAGATGTCGTCGTAATTTATATAAAGAAATAAAGTACTCGAATGGCGTCAACTGAAATGGAATACAAAGTACGTGACTGGGGAGTTTTATGACTCTTGTTTAACTTCTGGTGTCTTAGCGCGATGCTTCACATCAAAGTGTACTAAGGGAGATTACTTTATAATACTACGAGTCTCTCAAAAATATGACATGAAATTTACATTGTCTAGACAATGTCAGTAACGTTTAATGGATCAATGATGGCTTCTGTGTTCATTAAGAAGTTTTGTTATGTCGTTTCTCAACTTTATCTATCCCAGCGTCTATATCAGAGATTCCCATTTTTTTTTCTCGTGGATCACTTTCCAAATTTTACTGGTTTCGGTGAAGCCTCTGCTGCAACAATTCTACCATGTTCCCAAAACTCGTCAAAACATGTGAAGAGCAGATCTAATCACAGCCCCGCCGTCTCCCGTGGACTCACTTTGGGAATCACTGGTCTATATTTTGTGTTATAAAATCATAATAACATTATAAATAATATAAGAGTACTGTTACCGCGGGAGAGTATATGTTATAGTATAGGGTAAACTGTTAGACGTTATGGAATATGTCCTGTTATCTCATTGGCTTTAAATTTTTCTAGGAAATAAAGCGAGAATAGTCGTGTGCCTGATGGTAAGCGAGACGTCTGCTAATAACCGCACAGTGCCACATAAAACGTACTTGGTTCTGCGGTGTGCTCGTTATGCAGATATTTATAATGTTTTTTCTATGTCCAGTAATTATGTTGGCAATATTGCCTTTCAAATCGGAATAAAGTAATGCAATAACATTTCTGATAGGCGGCTGAATAACTTGCAATACGAAATAGCCTACAATGGAATCCTACCATTGAGACAAAAAAAAGGATAAGTAATTTGCTACATCAATAAACGATTAATGCATGTAAAGTAATAAAGTTCCGTTCGACATCAAAACTTGGTAATTCGCGCCGCGTATAAACCTTGCGCAAACATTTATATCGCGCACAAAAAAGGGATAACTCCGTTCGGTGAAAAAAAGAATAACACGTGACAACGCCACCAATATACATCCTCTATCTGAATACATCGGGACAAAACGCTCGGAAAATACTGCGGAAAAATGCGAAACACGAGAAATTACACGTAGCCTCAACACAGTAAGGCCCAGTGCACATGTTTAGTTCTTTCCCTATTTCCGTTAGAGAATAAAATGACGCAAGAATTATTCGATTGCCAGCGCTCGCAGTTGTTTAACCGTTAATGGTTAATTTTAATCACGTTTTTAAAGTAAAGTAAATATATCGAAAAGTATATTTATGAAATAAAAAGAATTGTTTTTGTGCAAAGACTATTTATAGTAAACTAGCAATCACCTAGTGGTGAAAATCCAAATGAATCGATTGAAGAATACCTTTGAATAACATAATTTTTTCCTTGACATTTATGATTTGACAAATCATGTGTTTGACATCAATAGTGTAAATGTAAACAATGAACTATTACACTTATCTAATTTAATATTTAAATAAATTTCCGCAAATCTTTTCGAAATAAACGAATTCTGCCTAATTTCAGTCATTTCCGTGGGCTCAAGAAGCTGTATAAGGCGCACAATGTTTTAGTTATATGAAACGTTCAGTTAATTCAGAGCTCCAAGGAGGACAATCTATTTCAGACTGTAAGGGCAAAAGTTTAGCCAATCTTCTGGTGCCTTTGTCATTAAGTACCATATTTCTTTAAGTTACTATAAACATATTAAATCGTTTGTCTATCTACCCAAAAAGTATTTCAGGCTCACAGCCTAAACATTTTAGGCAACCACAGTTCAGACCGTCTTAGCCTTTTGGCGTTGTCTTAAATTGCGCTCAGCCAAAAGCTTCACGCGGATCCATTTAACATCTTTTGTATTACAAGCTCCATTGTGGCGCACGGCAGGCATTGTTTCGGCAACCATCTTTCTGTTTCATTTGATTTGTATGTCACAGTGTAGTAAACACCGCCGTGTGTTCTCACCTTATTCAATAGCAGCATTCGTACGTTGGGATTGATTTTTATCGAAGATATTCGTTAATAACATTAGCCCATTTGTTATCTTTATTGTGTTCCTTTAGTAAATAGGGGATTATGTTCGTTCTGTTGGAAGAAATAATTTTTTTTCTCCTTTGTACCGTTCCACAAAGAAAATCTTGTCCCGGCTAATATATATTTACTGCTATGAACGACATATGATTGAGTTCGTTTTCATTAATATCCCTTATTTCAGATGTTGTATTTTTTTACTTTAAATGATATTTACGAACGATTATACTCAAAATTAATTTTGTGATGATTTTTTAAACAAATTTATGAGATTTATTGCATTTTAAATTTAAATGTATTATTATTGTCTTAAATTTCCGACGTTTTGGATACTTTACTGCGTTCACGATCACGGGACAAATTGAGATGAAAGACTTCCTAATATCATAGTTCACCTCATCCATTTTTGATTTATTCCATTTTGCCTGATTTGTGCAAAATGTGTCATATCATCGTTGATATCTATAATGTATTTCATCCTTTATATAAGTTGTACTATGAATTTGGTGAATTTATTAGTGTCTATGGAATCTTCGGAAGTAAAATTTAAATTCGTTTCTCGCCATGACGTAATATTTTAAATGAGGTAAGCGACATGCCATTTTAACACGTCACTTATAATGTCACCGCGGCGTTGAGTTTCCAATCCGGAAAAACGTAGAGCTTTCAATAACTGAACGGGGTTTTTTTATCTCGCCGAGGGATTGCGCGACTCCATTAGAATATTTCGTGCGGCGGTCTCGGGTGGCGCGACCTAGGCGTGAGATTCAATACGGCCCCGTTGAAACCCTAGAGCTTTTGCGTATCCAGTTTCTGTCACCGTACACTTTTTGTCAGCTGTAGCGAGCGAGGTGTTTCAACGATTTTCAGTCAATGAACTCTGCTTATCGCGATGCAACGTTCGGCCTTATTCAACTTCCAACTGTAGCAACATTGGTCGAAAGGGTCGAACGTATTGTAATTTCGGCGAGATAGCAATGTTTAGGGTTACTGATGTGTTTTTAAATATTGAAGTTTAAAAACCTTACTGATAGTTTAAACGGACGTAGTAGATCTGTAATCTTTATTGTTGATGTGTACCTAGAAACTGATCACCCAGCATAAGCTGCTTTAGTGATACTTCACTCAGCACGAGTGTATGAGATATCACAAATCTCCGGAATTATCCGTCTGACGTCAAAAAGTCACTTCGACTTAGATGACAACCAGACTAGCCTTGTGAACGGGTATTCAGTCTATTCTTGAAGGCACTATGATGAAAAGACTGAAGCTGCCAAACTGTACTTAGCTCTGGCTTCAGGCCTTTCGAAACAGGAGACAGACC
>DWHQ01000426.1:0-14198 GCA_018247955.1 Eurytides marcellus marcellus | reverse complement strand
CTATTATATCCACTATCTTTACTCGGATATGTCATCTTGATAACTTAGGTTAAAATTCGTCATAAAAAATACACTGGTGATTATGATAATTATGAATGTAAGTTTTGTTTTTCAATTTCAACTCTTCACACCACGGTCGTGCTTTTTTCTATATATATAAAAATGGCCTAATAACTTTTCGTGTTGCTAGCAGACAGACTTGTTTTTATTTTTCATTGGCATTGAGAATTACATAACTTGAAAAAAAAAAAACTTTTGTTTTGAGCGCACCGAAAAGTTGCAATATTAAATTTGTAAACGAATCTGGGAGCGTCTTGGAGCGTCAAATAGCTTGCCCGAAGCTTCATTCAACAATGACTACACGGTTTGTCACGTTTCGCTCGAGAGAGCGCGCCGTTTTCCGCTCCAAACGGTTTTTTTCATAGTTCTTTGCCGTAATTCAATTAAAATCTTGTGCAGTGTCACTTGCCTGCAAACAGATGCACTTTTTATGCGGCACGAATTTTTTTTGTTTTCCCTAGCTCTAGTCTTTTGGGTTTGGAGTTCGTTGGCCGGCGCATAACGGCATTTTTTTATTTTTGTGTTTTATTTGTTAATTCTAAAATAAGTACTTTGCTCCATTTTTTTTTGCATAGATAAACACTTATGTGTCTCCCAAGGAAAGATTAGAGATTTTTTTTATTTACAATTCTTACCTACACCTTCAGTAACAAGGAAATTTGGATTGATGGTGGTAATAACATGGTTAACAAATTAATGACGGCTTGCAGTAATATTAAAAACTTTAATAGCAATAAAAACACCATCTTTGAGGCTTTCATAATATATTGTTAGGAAGACAAGAATTAATGAATAAATTAAAGGATCGCTAATTCCGTTAGCCATATTTTTATGAGAGAAGTTGGTAAACAAGCTTTTGCATTACTCAATAGTTAGAGATTACCGTCGTCCATTGGTTTCCATAGCCCCGTGGGGATTGCGATTACGTCCAGCATTTTAAAGTGTAGGCCTTTGCTTATCTCACCTGTCAAACAACACTCAAAAGTTTTGATATTTCTACTTAAAGCCTTTTATGAGACTCCAGTAATTGCCAATACGTCCTACAACAGCAACCATTAAGATGATATTTTTAGTAACCGAATAAGCGTAATGTAAATTTTAAGCATTCGTTTTTAGTACACGCATGTGTGTACTTTTCAAAAGTATTCGAAGTTCGATTCGAATGAATAGAATCGACTATTATGTGACTATGACTGAAGCATAATTGTATCAAATGTGAAAAAATATAAACAACCATGTTGGTGTTATGACAGGTAATTTCCATACAATAGCGCAGTATAGTCAGGCGTGCGCGTGCTCTCAATTATAACAATGATTGTTGTTACATTACGTTATAAAACGTATATCGCAATCGCTTATCGATAAAAATGCATTGCTCGTGCATTTTTTTTTTGTCATAATTGCCGGTCTAAGTCGTTTGATACGTATTCATTAGCACAATGACTTTAAAATAATTGTTACTGCTAATACGTTATACGTATTAGTAATGTATAAATGTGCGTATAAGAAAAATAATAAATACATGTTAATAATTCTTGACTAATTATGTTGCGTTTTATACGTTTTTGTTCCTCACTATTACTTGAATGTTGTTTATCTACGCAGTGGTAAGATAATGAGCTTCATATATCATAAACCTTTTATTTTATCAGTTTCAAGGTATATATAGATTTCCCTTAAATAAAAGGTCTCCAATATTGTTGTCTTACTTATTTCCACTCGTCCTTGTATTCTCCCTTCCAAATTATTCTTTTCTAACACCTCGGGAATAAATTTACCAAAAATGGATTATTCTAAAAGTATTTTTTTATAGTTTAAAAATATGAAAACGATTGCATTTTTAAATTATTGACTTCTACTGTATCTAATCAGCCTCCATAAACACCGTTAGCATGGCTTGGGCGCTATAACATGAATTTAATACAGGATGGCTTGTAGTGACAGGTTGTCACTGCACAGAGTACCGAATTTGACACATCCCATTACCGACATTTATGTTATGTCACCGTCATATTGATTATGTCTGGTACAAGGGCGGTTCGTATGTGAGGAACATTAAACCGATTTAACGCTCTAGAGTTATTTTCTATCTTTATGTGTGTGAACACGATGGCGCGTGTTTGTAAGGTTACCACATCTTAGCTTATTTACACTATCCATGGATATCAAGAATATCAATGGTGAAGGAACACAACTTTGTTCCCAAACTCTAAAAGAGCGAGCGTAGGTTACCTCATTCGACCAACGGTGCGAAAGAGCAAGTGCTTCCATTTTATTGTATTTTTATACTTGTTGAAGGAGGCCGTGGTGGTTCAGTGCCCTGACGCTCGATTTTGATACTATTGTTTTTATACTTGTTTTCGATTTTTTACTCTCGACAATCTGAGTTCAAATGCTACTTAACTAAATTTGTTAATTTTAAGTGCCAATTTACCACGTGCTCAATGGTGAAGAAAACATCGTGAGGAAATCTGCAGATTTAAGAAACGTAAAAACATTAGATATGTGAAGTCCATATCTAAGATAGAAGTCATTTCGCAGTGGGATCACGTGGTGATAGTGGCTCGAGGCTGTGCCCTTATACCAGAGGAGGTCTGGGCCCAGCAGTAGGACGTATATAAGCTGTTACTTGAAAACACTAACGCTATAACTTTTGCTTTGAATATTATATGGCTTATGGCCTTAAAGTAAAAAAAATCGGTTAGTTATACAATAAAAGTTTAAGTGCGTTAAACGGTTATAATAAAATTAAAACGTTCAACGTCACTCGGCAGACATAAAATTAGACAAACGTTTGTGGTAACAACGAGTAATGGGGGCCGAAATGAGTATCAAATTAAATTCAACAATTGTAATAAGCTTTTTACGAGTAATCGCGCTTGTTTGTACGCGTTGCGATGGGAAAATCGCGTGCACGCCATTGTGTCGGCTAGTAGTATCATCGGGTTTGAAATGGAATGAAAATATGTTAGTATGAAGTGAAACATGTTACGCTACACTGAATGCGGTTGACTATTTGTGTGTCCGCCCAAGTTCTGACGATGACGTGTTATGAGAAACGGGCATGATACTTATATGCATGAGAATACAATCAAGTCTCATATAACGCGATTAATTCGTACCGCGTTATATGGAAACCACGTCATCAGAAACTCGGAATTAATACAAAGTAAATGAATTGGTATCGGGTTATATGGAATCTCAGAAATAAACACCTTATTAAAAACTGCATTTTCAAAGTAAAAAGGTGTGTCCGATACGGTTAAAAATTTGCAATACACGTTGTAAACACACGCATTCAAATAGTTAAAAGTCAGCATGTTACTGGTATCTGTTATGTCATAAAATATTAATAATGAAAACACCGCGAAGTGTGAGGATAAACGTATGTTGCCTTAATAAATACTAATTCATTGTAGTTTTGCTTAAATATTTCGATGTAAAAGTATTAGTCGAGCCTGCAATTTTTAGAAGCGAGCGTTGAGCCATTGTCGAATCTAACACGCTAATGCACAGAACTGCACAGAATAACAAATACGTACATGGCCCAGCTGGTTTCCATTCAAATGTATGTAGATACGTATGTAACACATCTCTATTGTCTGCATTCGCCACGTTCGGTTCGCAATAAGAGCCTTTCCACAGAATACGAGGACACTAAGCCTCGGCCTCGTGATATGTCACGCTTTGTACAGGTTCGTGCAGAATTTACCGTTTTGGGTACGTTTGTATATCTTGTTAAGGTGTACAAACGTACGTCACGTGCTGCACACGGGTATCAGTTTCAACCTCATTATGAAGCTATATCATCCTCACTAACATTATACGTGGTAGATTTAAATTGTTGGTATGTCCTTTTACCCAGCTACTTAGTAATTGATCGACATTTTGGGTAACTATAGCTTTTGGGATCATGAATAATATAAACTACATTTTATTTTAATTACAAAAAAATCAAAAATATTACTAAATTATTACCACCGGTATAAATTGATCTGTCGCAAACCTGATTTGTTATAAATAGTTATCTGTTTTTGTTCTTAAAGTTCATATTTCGTATGTTCATTATCGGTTTATTTTTAGCGTATGGTTTGTTTAGCCTGAAGCACAGATAGATTTTGGGGTTTATTTATCTCAAAAATTTTATCGTTTCTTTAAATTTTGTTGAAGAATGCGAATCAATGCGCCATCTGATCGCGTATTTATTTGTCTGGTTAGGTGCGTCATTGACATGAAATGTTTGAGTTTAATTTTCGGAATTCAAAAGATGTTTTTTTTTTATAGGTTTTGTTTGATCAAATAAATTGTCATAAATTTATATGAATAGCTTGCCTTTGGTTTGCACTCGTACTCATAAATACATTATAATCAAATATAGATCAATAAATAATATATCTAAATCTTCCGAATACCAAATACAATATTTATAGTATATATTCGTTTGTATTCTATGGTCGTGTTTTGGAAGGATAATGTAATTTCTCTATTATCTTTTTTAAATATCTAGAATCTGTTCTTATTTATTTATTTTGTTTCATCACATACATTTATGTGAATTTGAAGTAATACAAAAACAAATTTTAGCTCTTTCCATTAGAACAGAAATGGAATGCAGTGCTCTCGAAACAACGTTGCTGCCTCATAACCGCAATCAATTGTGCTACAGTGTAACGTAAAACTCTTAACATAAGTGTTTAAGGCGTGGTGAATACTTTTATTTGCGTGCCACGACGTAGGAAGTTTCCCGATATTTTCTTTATAACTCGTTACGATTTTACAGTTGGTCTTTATCTGCTAAAACCATTACTTAGCCGGAGTTCATTGAATTTGCTAAATAACCTGTATGATTGTAACATTACAATGAAAAAGTTATTTTTTTAATGATGAAACCTCAAGTAATATGTGCAAACATCTCTCAAAGATTTGAAAAAGGCTTTTGAAAATATCCGATACCTACTACAAAGCGTTTTTGCCAGCGCTTCTCATTTTTTCTATTAAGTAGCAAAGTTTTACACCAACGCCTAAAAGTATAGTAAATTTAAAAAATTAGTGTTTTCAGTTTAATATTATCTATTTGTGTGTAACTCTTTTCACAGAGTAATAACGTTAATATTTTTATATACTGTGTAAATAGCAAGTCGATGCATATCTTAATATTTGCATTAGTTTTATCTCAATAAAAAGGCAGCTATTTATCTTACATTATTTAAGTTGCTTTCTTTCACGTTGTAAACGTTCGTGTTGTTATTCTCATATACATCAAATGTGAAAGTTTTCAAAATTATTTATGTTACATTGTATGTAAAAAGTAGATTAAAAGAGTTGATTCTCGGTATGCCGGTACAAGTATGGTACGAAGAATGGTTCTGGGAAGGTTTTATAATTTATATAAATTAGGATTTTATATAAATTAGGAATTCGACGCAACAATCACGACATTTATTCAATATGTCATTTTTTATCATAATATCAATTAATATTAGGCATATTGGGGTGCGTTAATCTAAATAACTTTCTCAATTTCTTTATGGTGTAATTATAATTAGCAGGATGTTCATTAATTAGGAACGTGCAGGTGGGGCTCCGTTGTGCAGGTAAAATACCCTTTGTTCCGTCTACTTCCTTGTCCCGTCACCGGTGCATTCACTCCGTTGATTTCACAAAATTCTTATTTTAATAACGTACTAAGGTCGCAATCCACTTTTCAATTAATAACTAGCTTGTACTTGACTACTCTATCAGCTAATCTAAGACATTGTATTTAATTATAAAGTACATAGATATAGGTACGCACAAGCTCTATTAAAGCGTTGCACTTGGATGGTAAACTGATTGTGGCAAATTTTTATACACTTGACATAGTGTATAAAAATTTGCCACAATCTAGCTTCTAGCTCAAATACTATACCTGAGCATAAATATACTGACCTGTTGTTAACGATGGCAAGTAAGGAACCAATAAATACTCTTTCACATTTATAATTTCGTAAGTATTAGATTGTTTTTTAACATTCATCGATTCAAAACATTAGTATTGTGTACTGGATAATATTCAGGGACCATGTATACGTCCGCATATAAGTAGCGCAAGCATATGTGGTGCAGTGAGCACTTTGAAGCTTGCTCAACCGGCTACGCTATTTAGCTTGCGACGTTAGACGCCCGTTCGGTCGGCAGGGGTGCATTTGCGACGGAGCGGAACGGGGCCTTTATCAAAATTATGCCTTGCACCGACTTAACCTGAAGCCGTGCTTGGGTCGCATTTGAATAGGTTTACTTTAACTAAATATATAAAATGGAGGTAATAATAATATGTATAATGTAGGAGAATATAGAAAACATTAAGATTTTTTCCTTTTAACTAGGTTTCTGACATAATTCAAAGGCTAGATTGGAATATTACATGATATAATACATATCAAATCTTTATAATCCTACTATTCTGTAGGCTGCAGTCTTTCGAATCGTTTCCTTTTTTCTTAAGGGAAACCAATCATATGACTTCATTTTCTATTCCTATATGTAGTACTTTACAATACGTTAATTTTAAACCTGATAGATTATTAATTTTAATTTTACTTTTTCTTATTATTTATATTTTTGTAAATAAAATAAAACTGACAAATAATATTAAGTAAATTGCGCATTAAATAATGGTTGTAAATATCTGCGGCAAACCATTGATCTTAAGAATCTAGGCATTGCATGTTTTATGGTCCATTACATTCATACGATTTAACGACTTCGAGTTTATACATAAAACGTGTTGCTCAAGAAATAGCTATTCATTTATATTGTATTTCTAAATCTTTCAATATACTTGTAATGTTTCTTGTACCTCACTTTATTTTTGATAAGCCCACATTACTTTTACTATAGCCTAGTAAGTAAATGTTTAATACTGCTCACTTTAGATATAAATTGTTACAGATGCAGAACATTAACAACATAGTTATGTTCCCCGTAGACAGTTTGTTGAAAGGCGATCTCAGAGGAGTAAAGGGTGATCTTAAAAGGCCATTTGATAAAGCGTCCAAAGACTATGAGTCAAAGTACCTGAAAATTGAGAAAGAGAAGAAATCGCAGGCGAAGGAGGCTGGGCTCATCCGGACCGAAGTAACACCAGCGGAGATAGCAGATGAGATGGAAAAGGAGAGAAGGCTATTTCAGTTGCAAATGTGTGAGGTAAGTATTTTTTAGTAACTTACGTTTACAAAGAAGAAGACATATTTCTTTTTCTATTCTATTTAAAAAAAAGTTGACTTGTCAAATACTGATATCTTGTGTTAATACCTTTATTTATGCTAAAGGCCTTCTTTTAGCATACATATATTTCTCTATCTTTAGTTCATATACATAATTATTTGGTTTGCTGAAAAGATAATTTTCTTATAATTTAAAATAATACCCGGCTATCACCAGGCCAGGCATATGATCACGCAGTTGTTTTGACTTTAAATGGAGGTGTAAGAGAAAAATAAGGAACAAAACTCAAGAGCTCCAGGACTCCGCAATTTTTATTATTTATAATAATAAAAATTGTGGAGTCCTGTGTAATTGAAGAAATAACTGCAACATAATTACTTCGCTCCGAACGATTGTTTATTACCACAACGCCATTTTGTTGAGGCGCCATTTATCAAACATTTAAATGTAAACTTTCACTACCTTCACGATTTACCTAATAGCACAAAACATACAACATACACGCATGTGTTACTTTAAAATAAATAAATAAACAGTTATCCAAGTAGCGCCACGTTTCCTAGTCCAACTTATAACCCACTGACGGATGTTTACGTCCGTTGTTCAGATCAAACTCATATAGTGTTCTAGTTATTTTCTCGCAATTAGCCGTCCAATGCTCATTTTTTCTATAGCTATATTGTGTTTGGCAACATATTAGTATTGATTTTGTTACGTAACGTCGCTTCGTATAAAGCCACCTAGTGCATTCCGAAGTGATTTATAGCGGAAAGTAAATGTAGTCTGAACATCAAAAATGTTATAGAAATCGTGTGGTATAACCAAAGAATTTCTAGAACATTATTTCATGAGAACAGCGTATTACAATCTTAAAAGAGAAAAAAAATACAGTTTACTGTTGCGGCAATATTGGTTTTGAATGAAAATATTCATACGTAGAAATTAATTAAACAAAAAGATATCTGCGGCATTGCATAAAATTTTATTCAATAATATAAATAGATAATTGAAAAAAAAATATTGAATTATGTTCCATCTATTGGATTTTACGCCAGAATTAACAATAGGTATTCCGCCTTAGACTAATGATAGTAGATACTCTCTTTTAAACTACTTCGTTTAACAAGCTTTGCAACTTTAAGCTCTTGGCTTTGTTCCAGCCGAGAAAACTTTACGAAATGCAAATGAAATATGTTTAACCTCAGTATTCAAAAGTAATCTGTTGCTATAAAATGAATATCCAATAGCTGTAAAGAACTGAGGATACCGTTCGTGAAATATAGCTAACGTAAAATGTTTTAGCGTTCTAAAATTCTGAAACTGCTTTTAACTTTAACATCTACTAGTCTTAAGAGATCTATTCTTAGCGGAGTGTATAAAACGGTTTTAGTACATTCCGTCGTTAATCTATTCAGTCTTATGTTAATGCGGAGAGACGCGGGTACCTGCGTACCTACTGTGAGATAAATTTGAATTATTCCAGAACGAATTAGTTGGAATGAAATGTTAGGTTTGCTCCGATTAGAACATTCTACCTCCTTGTAGTTTGGCGTTTTATTTTATAAGTTATAATAAGTGCCGAGTCGGAATTAGTGGTTTTATATTTGATGGCAATTAACTATAAAACCAGTTAATTGCCATCAACTATAAAACCAACAACTTCGACTATTAATCACACTATTGAAATTATCTTTTGCATATGACAACATTTGCCTTCCTTTTGATTAAATGTTAGCTTTGTACTTATATGGAATTTCCACTCGACCTCTTTCATTTTACAGAACTATCTAAATTACATTTTCATTTAAAAATATCAATTAAATGCCTTTTATTTTTAGTATATGCATAATTTCGACTCCAATACGTCGTTTCGCAAACAGAACACCGCAAATTAATTCTTATCGCCTTACGTAACTGTATCAAACGTGTGTTTATATGCGGCGCGTGCGAGTTGTGTGAATGACCGACCTCACACAATTGCACTTGTCGGCCCTCCGGCCAGTATCGCGCTCCTCTTATTAATTTGTCTGGCGAAAAATAATTGCTATAGCATTCACTAATGCAGCTATTGATATTACAGAACGCGTTGGTATGGTATAAGGTATATGTTTGCTCGCGACTTTGCCCGCGTCAATTTTGTGTCATTTATGTCGTACCTACTGATGAGTTAAAGCAATTCCATATGCCCAATGCTACATCCTATGCAAAACCGTTTGGTTTTATCAATCCCCTACTCGGTTGATGCGTAGAACAAGAACATAACATTAGAACATTTTTAAAATTTATAATATTATTAAAGTACTTAGAATTATATCCCCGATTTTGGTATACTCCAGAAAGCAGTCTGGTGCAATTGTCAGTTGTGTAACACACGCAAAGCGATACACTCGATACATTTTTATGAAGTCACCAATGTCATACGGGCGCGTCATTGGAAAACGGTTATTGCTTAATAGGCGCGTCTTTTGATGTATTTTTACAGCTTGAAAAGGACTTCGATATACGGTGATAATATTATTGAAGAAAAACTATTTATCTTCTCTCTTAGTAATTATTATCAACACTTCTATACGTCTCTAAGTAGGCTTTATAATATGCAGGGACTTCGTTGTAACAATGCGTTTTGAAATCAGGTAGACAGTAGTACTAATAAACAGAAAAAAAACATAACAGGATGCTTGTACACTCAGTCCAGTTTAGTACCACAGTATTGTGAGTTACTCCATCTTCAAACAGTAGTGTGTAACCGCTACTGTGTTTCGGTTTTAAAAGCAATGCTGCCAACGTAATTATTGAGAATATGTTAAGAGACTATCTTATATCTACGGGTAATGTGCACACCGCGGAGCTAAGCAAATTTGATGCCATGCACTTCAAGATATTGTGTGGGATATTGTTATGTGTTAGTGTATCACATACTTCCCACACATTCATCAGGCCTACAATTTTTTTGACCTAGACGTTGTTGCGTTACGACGATTTTGATGACTCATTTGCCGCAGTTGTTAAGCTTTGTGGCTTCAATGTCGCAAGTCGTGTATTCGATTTCCATCCAGGGTAAATATTGGTGTGAAGTACTAGTGATTATTTCGGATTTTGGCGCTGGTCTATGTTAAATTTATGTATGTAAAACGCCCTTATGACACAAGATATTCAAAGTTCAAAATTTTTGTTCAAAATGAAATTGGTTTACAATTACTTTTTTTATGTCTAATGATTCTTCTACCTGTTCGGAAAAATGTCCCAGTACTGAGAAGAACAGGCGAAAGAAACCCAACTAAACTTTAACTGTCTTTTTTTTAATTAAGTTGACAATTTTTATAATTTTCTCTAACCTTGAAATAGCCTGGAGGCGATCACATCATTCCGAAGGTGTGCTTTCTTCAATGAAATAATTAATTGTATAATAAACTTTAGCATACAAACGTCCTTTTATAATTTTTTTAAATTCAGCAATAGAAGCTTTCTGGACTATTTCTAGAATCCTATTGTAACGTATATATAAACGTAAACATTGAGCATAAAAAGCGTAACTGATTCTAAACGAGTCTTAGGTAAAACAAACTTGATTTTGTTTCTAGTATTATTGTTATGCACGTCACACTTCATTAATGTTTTTATGGACGTACATAACATTTTCATACAAGTATTGAGAAGCGAAAGTCAATATGTTAATATTCTTAAATGTTTCGCTTATTAACACTCTAAGCTTATAGATAGCACGAATTGCCCTCTTCAGCAGTACGAAAACCGTATTTATGGCAGCTGCATTACCCTACAATAGTATGCCATATATTAACTTACTTAAAGAAGATATAGCATTTTTTTAAACAAACAAAACGATCCTACCGAAACGGGAACGAAGAAAGGCACAAATTACTTTGACAATGACATTCGCTTACTGTTTTTTTTTTCTTTAATGCGTGTGAAATGGCCGCGGACGGAGTTATTGTTGGTAAATGGTAAATGCGGTGTTAATTTTAGCTGCGACGGCCTCTTTGGTGTTAGTTTTAAATGGTTAGATATTTTGCGAAAGCAAAAAATATTCTAGAATGTGCGTGAGCGTGTTGAGTATTTAAATTTGTCTGCGAATTTGTCTTAGTATTGTGTTTTCGGCTGCCAAGAAAGAAAAAGGGGGGCAATAACTTTCTATCGTTTGGATTTACATCTTTTGGAAGCACACTCTGAGGCCTTAATGACAATATGGATTTTTTTAATATGTGGTGTTATTAGAATCATCATAGTTATAACTATGTTTTAATAAAATAAATAGAACTGCACTACTTTTACAGCTTTGGTTTTTTTTACGAATCCTTTCTAACCAATTGTTGTGTTCTAAAATAATGAATTAAAATGGTTTATGTTTCCTTTACTTGAACATTACCGTGTATTAAGTGTAAATGACAAAAAATATGTTTAATAACTAATATTGGATTAGAGATGAAAAGGTATGATAATTTTACTCGTTTACATGATAAAATGTAATTTATGATAATATGACTCGTTATATGATAATTTGACACTACGGCCCAAAAAAGAAGTTAGGAAGGTAGATACGTACGTATATTCCTTTGGCGCGCTCTCTTGCTTAAATCATATATGGATTTCATTATATCATGCGCCAATAGTCTCGGAACGCTGTGAACTAGTGACGTATTCTATATATATTGAATGTCGTCTAGTCGATGAGAAACTATTTCCGATAGGACAGGTTTTATATTTTCGGATCCTAAAAAACTTTATCTACATAAATTACTCAGTTATGTCTAACCTTTAAAATGCACCATATCTAATCCGTCTAACATTTTGACGAACATCTGGCAACTCTCCTAGTCTCTACGTTAGGTCGCCTTGTAACATTTATGGCTAATGATCGTGACAGCTCCGACGTCTGGCAAAATATCGCGTGCAACAAAAGATTTGTGCGATGCGATGTACCTATTCCACTCGACATGCGCATATTTGGCAGATACGTGAATACATAATGATAAGAGTGTTCGCAAATGAGTTGCGCAATCGACCCACATACATTGATTGTTCTGCCCACTGCATTGGTGACGCACACCGGATTTAAAACGTTTATGCATTATTAACTCATTTTATTACCGCAAGTTTTTTTAAGCAATTTGGTAACAAAAATATCCTAAAGTTAATAAAGATACACATACAAAAAGAGTGGTAGGACTCTTTTGCAGAGTCCGTCTTAAGTTTTACCACTGTATTGCCATTTACTTCAACGCTGAATTGCCAGTGTAATTGCTAGACATAGAGATGGACCATCAGACGAATATCTAGACGAAGAGCACAACGCAGTGAAGTTTTTTTTTTTTTGGATCGAAGCAATTTCATTTTGGGTTAATTTCGGGTTAATTTGGGTTCAATTTGGGTTAATGATATTTATAATTTTTTGTTAAACTTATTGACGAGTCTGGCTCCTGAAGTTAAGGTTCTCTTCTCTCTATACAGCACAGTACCACTAAGGATTTGAGAGTACTGCTTGATTCTATGCTCCACTTATCACAATTTATTTCTTTGGAAACTTTTTCGCTTCAAATCAGGGTGCAGTGATGTTTACAATAATTTATTGAGTATGCAGAAACCCTTTTTTTTTGTTGGCAAACGAGCAAGCGACCTGATGGTAAGCTATGACTGCTGCCGATAGATATTCGCAACATCAAAGGATTGATGAACCGGGGCGGAACTGTCGGGGGTCCTTTTCGATATGGAGAAGGAAACAAAAATCGTACACACCCACCCAGACAGTCAGTATAAGATGGGCCTATGGCTATCTTTGCCACTTTTCAGCCTTAGCTGATTGAGTATCTGCCCGAGCAATGGGGACCGCTCAATTCAGCCAGCTTCAGAGCGTCTTCAGTACATTAATCAAAGGATTGATGTTGTGAATGTGTTGTCAACTTTAAGGAGAGGATTTTTTTTTGCGAGAATTTGTGTGAGTTTACAAAATTAGGGATTGTCGACTAAGGGCTGTCGGGGTTCAGTGTGCGGACTGTAACCGCGACGTCTGTCGATTGTTTATAAATATACAATCCGACTACATACTATTTGACATCATACTACAATAGTTATAGTCAACTCCGTTATTTACGGAAAATTATCTGTAACGTCCGCTTGAGCCGGTATATCGTTATTTCACAACAAATCACATTCCCATTTACCGAAACGGTTTTGTTTGAATAATTAACATAAAATTGAATTCGGCTCACATTCACAGAAAACATGAAGGATTCGAAAGAAGAAGGAATTTAACAACGGGAAAAAATTATAGTTTATTAACGGTTAGTAAACGTTGAGAAAAATTTAATATCGCTGATATCTCCTAATTCATAGCATTAAATTGCCTCGCTCTCTTAAAATTTCGTTTTATTTATCGTTCTCGTCATATTTTGTTTTAATTAATGACCATGATAATATAAAATGAACAGACGATTTTAAGCGTTATCAAATTAATAATATACGATTCGTCCGGTACAGGGCGCCTGCGGTTTTGTGATAAGCTCTAACATTCATATAGCAATCGATATATGCTGTTTATTTCATTTTGATATACACATTGCATAATATATTTATTAATTGTAAAACACCTGTTATGCAACCTGCTATGAAATACCTATTCAACTATTGAATTATATCGATTTCACTGAACGCGGTACGCTGCGGGAACTGAAATGATTGCATTTATAATCTTTGTAGAGTTTGCATTCCGACAAAGATGAGGTGAAATAACGAAATAAAACTTTGCTGACTATTTAGTTGTGATAAAGGGAACACGTTTCGATTGAAAATTAAATTGTTTGACCGTCTTTTACAATAAAATTTATTCCTTCCAACATGTAGTATTAATGCAGCTACAGCTACAATCGGAATCCTTGGTGTTGACATATCGGGTGACGTTCAGTTCCGCGGTCATTTGG
>DWHQ01000425.1:0-14200 GCA_018247955.1 Eurytides marcellus marcellus | reverse complement strand
AATATTATATAAATAATATTAGTGGTTCGACATATTATTTTGAAAGCTCATGTGGAGTAGGACTGTATTCGAGTCCGATCGGGAGTCTGACAACAATATTGTCAGTTACTCTACAAAGTAATAACCTAAAAGCATCTGTTTTGAGTTGATTTCAGATGAGTCTCGAGCGCAGCACTAATCAGTTCTGAACTCATGCTAATCAAAATCATGTGTATCGCTGTGTTATTATGAGTAACCGCTTTCCTTCAGGCGCACATTTTACCCGTAACGACCTATTTCCTAACATAAAATACATACAGGTTAATTACATACATGTCCAGAGAAAACCCGAAGCGGGAACAATATACGCAATCCAAAACGATAACTCGGTCAAGTGCGGATGGATCTACAATAAGCGAAAGCCAGGTATCAGTTAGGAGACGAACGCGTCTATCGAGTGCAAGTGCGGATCGTATATTAACTGTAGCGTATATTTACTACAAGCCACAGCAATTAGCGCAGTATTTCTACTAAAGGTGAGTTTGATTAAGAAAGAGCGAGGAATGACTAATAGAAAAGCGGTTTAAGAGGGAGAAGTAGAAAATTTATAGATGGTTTTGTTTACAAAAAGAAATATTTACGAATATGATACTTATTATTTTAATATAGGATACAGTAAACGTACCGATAGGATAATTTATAGTTTACGAGACGGTCATGAGGTATATAACGCCTATAAATTTAGTTTTATATTGTTAAGCTTAATATATTACGTTGATCTTAATTATAATTAGCATTATTTTTATTTTAAGTATATACTCGTAACAAAAAAAAAACAAAATTCGAAAATGGAGACATTGAAATCAGGTCAATTTAATCATAAACAGGGATATCAGCATTCAAAAATTAGTTGCCATCTTCGCACTTCTCGATCAAATTTAAACCGAAATTAAAATGTAAAACACTGATTTTTATATATAAACGTATGTTGGGTTGTAAAATGTTGTTAAAGTCGTTAAGTGAAATCATGAGCCGTGTTAATCTATTTCTGCAATCGTTGAATACGAGCTAGGTATTTTTAAAACTAAACGTTTCAGCTTCACCGAAAGCAAAAATGCGAGAAAATATCGTTTTCAACCATCTAACATCGTTAAATATTACTTTGGATGTAGGAAATATTAATTTTCAAATGGGTTTTTAAAAGTGGTAAATAAAGAAGCATTTGCAATTTTTAAATGATTGCATTGTAATGCAGGTTTTATTTTTTATTTTATTTTTCATAGATGTTATAATTATCACTGCATGACATAATTGATGTGATTGAAATAAAAGTGAGACGATTTTGCGGACCCATACAATGAAATGAAAAAAACAACCTACGTGTGTTAGAGCTTTTGTCATAGCATATCTTATTCAGACGTGATTCGTATCCATTTAATACTTATTTAATGTCTACAGTGTACTATACCATGAATTTATTTTAAAAAAAAATCTTCCATGTGCTCACGAATATTAAATTCAAGAATACAGTAGACAATGTAGAGTTATTTCATACCCATCAAACCTTATTACATAACGACAATGTTATTAATTGGATTTTAAACTGCAATATCAAATACAATCGTTCAATAAAATCTCTCTGGATTGCAAACGCAATAACTAGATTCGAGCACTGGAAGGACTATCTTTGAATCTTTTTTTAAACCGAAACACAGTATGTACAGTACAGTACAGTAGTATGTTTCGGTTTAGAACAGAGTTAAGAAGTTTTAAAGTCAAAGTTCAAAATACTTTGAAAGAATGAGTAAATTTTGTCAGATATTTATTACATATTATTAATTAAAAAAGTAATTATATTCAACTTCATTTGCTACTTGAAGTTAAGAGGTACCTTACGATAAATATTTTCCAACAAAAAATATGAAGGCAGTAGATATACATATCTTATAATATATGTATATACAAAAAAATCGGATGAATTGAGAACCTCGAACAAGTATGTAAAATGCAAGCTTCATCTAAAGATAGACAGTAGATTCTAAACTACACTAAACTTTAAAATTAAGCCACGTATTTGTCAATTGTCTAATATTTTAATCGAAATCGGCAGTCATTTGTTAAATAATCATACTAGACAAGAACTCAACTCAAACGCACGAAGAACGTGAACCAAAGCTGATCAATTCCGCATGCCCTTTCAATTAAACGTACCCCATTTTTAGATGCAAGCTGATGACAACGATTCAATCAGTTCTTTTTGTACAAATGAATTATTGTTTAGATCTTAACACTTCAGTCGTCACGGGCGAAGAATCTGAGTCTGAATCATCGTATTCATAAATTCAGGTGTGCTGGAACTATTTCGGCACGGGCCACGGTTTAATAAATGTGTGTAGGCGATTTTAATCATTCGCACCTACACAAGAACTATTTTGATCGGAAATCTGCGAGATTTGCTTCAAAATGACTTACAAGCTTTAATTGGACGGTAAAATATTTGTGTGAATTAATGCTGCTCCATTATATCATTTGCCAGGTGCAAATGGTATAATGGAGCAGCATTAAGGCAAATAATACATAAATCTACTAATAATACTTTAATATGAAACATACATTTTACTAGAATGGCATCTGTTTTCATTTCACTAATTTAGTAAAATAACTGTCTTTATAAACTTACAAATATAAGAAGCAAAAAAGTGAAAGATTTATATTAATTTTCAATATCTGTAAAAAAAATACTGTACAACAAACATTCGCTTTACATTTTCACATGTCAGTCATAGAGGACGCCCGGTAACAATATCTAGACGGTTACCGGGCGATAGTGGAACCGGGGCTAGAGAAGATGTGAGAGTGAGA
This sequence comes from Eurytides marcellus marcellus, assembly GCA_018247955.1. Lineage (NCBI taxonomy): Eukaryota > Metazoa > Arthropoda > Insecta > Lepidoptera > Papilionidae > Eurytides > Eurytides marcellus. The sequence goes on along the minus strand of DWHQ01000425.1, from coordinate 11,359 downwards.
CTCTGAGAATGTTTACTGGGCGGGCGGCGTAACGGGCGGGGGCGGGCGCGCTACGGCGCACGTCGTAGAACGGTCGCCAGTGCGCGCCCGCCCTGGTCCGACACTCGACGTCGGCTCGTCCACGACAGCACACCACCAAACGTTACACGACCATTTTCAAACGGTAAGGCCCGCGAGTGCTCACGCCCCGTCGAGCTGTGTCGCGCTCTCTCCTCTGGCTTTCCTATTGCGCAATCTCGCCCGTCTCGCTCTCCCGCCAGGCCCAGAGCTCTTCGGCTCTTATTCACGCGAGTGATTAGTCGAGATAAGACAACCTAAGCAGGGTAACTCCACGTCCGGTACGTAAGCAGCTTATAAATTATATGTTTAACAGGCACAGTTTCCGAATGCTTATTTCGGAATTTAAATATAATGTTTATCCTTTTTTATTTAAAATATTTCATGATAAGTGCAAATGTTTATTTAATTAGCGTCTTAAAGGTTTGTACTAAAATGCAGTTATACAATTTTTTTAAAAACGTCCGTACAATGACAAAGATGTGATGAGGACATGTTGCAGTTAAATATAAATTTTGAAATACCTATAGTTTATAACAACATAGTAAAATCATTATTTTTTATAAAAATAAAAAAAAATTGAAGTGTAGTTTAATTTTTGTTGGACTTATAAGTAAATTTCTATAACATTTCTGCTATTTTTTATTTATTTTATTGTATATTTCTATTTATTGTTAAGGGACTAAGTTTACAATTGTTTTATTTACCGATGGTAAAGTTTCAAAGATCAGTAAATTTTCTACCATTTTAGTACGGGGCACCACCTGTCAGCGCCAATATGCGAGATAGCGGAATGTCGTGAATCCGATCCGACCCCAAGCGCTTCTATTTTAGGAACACTCATCCCGAGCCAAATTTGCAATGCCGCCAAATCGACGCGCCTCCTAATATTTTCGTAACCGATTTCACAATCATCTACTTTTCGTTTACCGACACTTTCGTTACTTCGACATTGATGTAACACACGGAATGTCTGCACCTTGTTGAATAATAGATTGTATTTGATATGAAAACATTTTGACATTGGCCTTCAAACTTGACCGAAGTAGTAGCATTTAAAAATACATGAAATGTTGATAAACATGAGGTAGTTCAATATGGAAACATCAAATCTGTTGTCATTATTTCGGTCAAAAGCAATAACTTTTTTTTTTCAATATTTTGTCAGATATTGTATTATAAAAAAGTGTTTTATATTGTAATTAGTGTTTATCTGTTAAAATTACCAGATTTCTTATATTTTTAATAACGCACATACTTATTTAACATCCTATTGTAAACTTTTAAAATCCATTTAGAATAGGAGGCTGACTGACTGAGATAAAATGTGGATGACAGTTTAACCAAAAGTCAAAGTGGCTTAAAACATGAATGAGTGATTAAAATTATATGTGACGAAATTGCATTTAATAAAGCACTACGTTACGCACAAATTTCGCATCACGGTTCAAAAATCTGTGAAGCAGTTATGCAATGTAAAAAGATGCATCATCAGTAAATTTCCTTAATACATTATTATTGAAAACTCTGTCTTTAGTAGTAAATGATATATTGAATATCATATCAATAGCTTATTGTAAATCTAGTGACGTTCCAGGGCTTTTAATATAGTCTAAAGCTGTTTTAATTCTCTTCTTCTTCTTAATAATTACGGGTAGGCATTGAAAGAAGAATTTCCATCCTGCGTCGGATTTTGCGGCAAGGTCGCGTAGCAATCGAAAATAGCCTACTGATCATCGAGCATTTGTATCAACGGCTGTTTTCAAATTTCCCTCGGCAATAGTTAGGTTGGCTGACGTCCAAGTCCACCGCCATTCGACACGGCGGCCAGCCACCGACACGGCTATTTGCGGCCGTGGTACTGACTCTGCCTACGTCACCGTTCTATTTACGAAGAGCGAGCGAGGTATTGTGCTCAATTATGTCACCTGGGCGAATAGTAGAAAAGACAAAACACGACCTTCAAGGTTATGCTTTTGCGTTCGCAACGATCTCTGTACGTTATGTACTGATATGAGCACTCCATATGCTTTTATTTTTTTTTACAGAACACGAGCACGACATAAGCCGTCAAAATGTTTAAAAGTCATCTAGAAATGATCGGCAGAAATGAGACGCCGTCGAAGAAAGCCAGATTTTGGCAATCCTTCGTGCGCTCTCTGAAAGGTAAATTTGATAATTCTCTTGTTTTTAGTTACCAAATCTAGTCTCATCATTTTATTTAGAAGGGACTCATGGTATTCTGTATTGTATTGTGATGGAGGAATAAGATCAAGATTGTCTATGACTCATCAGGATCAGAAGACATAAGGGCTGAGGAGAGGTACAGGCCGTCACGCCGCAGCGTATTCCCTGAGCTCCTGTCGACCTATCCTTACTCTAAGTCAATCTATGACGACCCTATCGCCGCCGCCGAAAGGATCACGGTTCCCGGATACCGCTACCTGCCAGTCCACCGCGAGGTGTACGGGTACTCGCCGCGCCCCATTTACGCGCATAACTACCCCAGCTCCCTAGATCGGTACAGGCCAGGTCAGTAAGATTGAAAATTACAAAGTACATGTAAAACTTTCACTACATTAACATGCGAAACCAACCAACAACAGATTGCATACATTGATATAATAAATAAGAACGTTTAAAAGACAATTTTTTATATAACTATGTATTATTAGAGTGGTAATGCAAATCTGCTGTTGATTGAAAAAAATAAAATACTTACACAAGCAACAAACAAATAAGCTAGCTTAATATAACGCTTTTAAAATTGATTATTATTTTTAGTTTTCGTTGTATATAGTTTATTATTTATTCGCATTATCTATTAAATTAAATCGCAGAAATGCAGATAACTTAATAAAATGGTCATTTCCAATTTTGGCTAAACATTGTTATTTAACAAAGAAAGTCTTAACACTAGTAACGTTGATGCTTTTTATATAAACAAAGTAATAAGTATGAGGTTTCGTGCTAGGTACAAATCTACATGAGACATATAATTTAGGAGATAAATATTGGCATTTAATTTAATTGTTTCAGCATCAAAAGTCACCGGGGGCGTTTAAAATCGCAAAAGCCTTTTTTTACAATAAGCTTTTTTTATTAATTTAAAAATATTCATCTCATTATACGAAAAAAGGTAAAGACTCGAAGCCACAAAGTGACAAATGAGATTCAACTCCATAAGATAATTGTTATTTATTGAACTTTTGGATACTGTATTAGATTTATCGCTACTGTATTGCATTTTTAATAATAAAGCTTACGCATATAAAGCTGCCGTGAAACCTGTCAAAGGCTCGGAGATAAATTTTAAAGTTTGGCGATGAGTCGATTAACATTACATGAATATTCAAAAGCTCACCGACATAATAACATTAAATTTTCAAGGATAGTACACGATTGTGAATATGTGTATGTAATGTTTCGTGATATATGTTTAAAAAACAATTCCTTATATTTATATAATAGCTGTTTTACTTATAAAAGCCGTAATTGTATATGCCGCGATTGTATATGTCACTCCAACTTCATATTGATGTATGCATAGATGATTGTCGCTTTCATTCGTGAATTGTCACATCATTATTGCATGAATAATATAGATATCGCCTCTTACACATAACATCATCCACACTTGTAAAGACCATTTTTGTTACGTCGACTTCATCGATTAAATCTTCCAGCATTTGTCAGGTTATCACAATTTTTCTTTTTAATTCATATTTATCCCCTCGTAACATTGTTTACTTAAGATTCGTTAAACCTTTAACGAGATATTCCTGGAATGTGATAGAGGTGAGTTCTATGTGTTCTTATTTAAACCTAACATAACAGTATGAATATATATAACTAGAGCTAACAATCAACTAAAAATGTTTGACGACTTCGCGATATGTACTATGACAACTTTTCTTAAAAATAATGGGATGTCTCTACAACTTTTTTCTTTCTTTAGTATCTACTTTTTATACAATTAAATTTTCCATTTGTTTCCATAGTCTATAACATAGTATTTGTCTTTGCCTATTTATCTATTTTTTTTATTTAAAGTCCTTATTAGCGGATGTGTCAAGTAGTATTAAAGCTACCTAAAATCAAATAAGAGTATACTGTTTAAGAGTTTATCTATATGACCCAAAAATTACAAACAATATCAAAATGATAATTTATTACGTAACAGTGTACCACGTGCCGAGGCGTATCCGACGTGGCGTTGACCCATTCGACGCTCACAAGGCGTGGCAGGACCATTTGGACAGGCTCGCCGCCATCGACCGGCTGTATCCCTCCCGTTATGGCCTTTACCTGAAGGACCGGGCATACCCCATCACCGACCTTTCCGCACCCATTATCGACCCACTCGGACCCAAGAGCCTAAAAGGCATCGAATATGAACCTGACTCCAAACCTCACTGGGGAAAAGGTAAATTTTAATAATCTATATGCACGATCATCATAGTTTAAGCTAGGTTAAGTGACGCCACGTTCCATCGGAAGCATTGACTAAACAGAACAGCCATTCTTCGTGTCTGGAATGGACTTGTATATTCTCAACAGCCGATGGAATTAGGCGTTTTACTGGTCCATGTGTAGGCTTAGTTCAATATGATCTAATTTTGTATGAAAAATGTTGACTATGCGTATCTATTGAATCGGAACATGATTGGGCTCAGTACAACACATGGATTCAGTATACTGTACAAAAATGGGATCTAACTCACTGATAGTTTCAATAATATTTGAATCGTGTTACTGTGAGTTAGCTACCAAGTCATTTTTACTCTGTTAAAATATATCCAAAAATCTCTGTTAAAGTATATTTTAAGTACAGGATATCTGTTCATTGTTAATGATATATAGTAGCAAATTCAAAATTGTTTTTTATTATTATTTGGTTTATCTTTGTAATATGTTAAATTTTTTATCCGATATCTATTTATGCTTAGATTTAGGTCAAAATGTTACTGTTATATTTGTTGTTTACCTGAAATACAAACTTTCTATTTAATAGTACAAACTAAAAATTGCATTGACTAACCCCAATTCATATTTTTTTATATTAAAATATAAAAGACCTACCCGTGTTTTGATTCAGTAGTTTAGTACCTTTCTTCATTATGATAAGGTGTAATTTTACATTAAAATTATTAATTTTTACAACGTGTACATTCACCATGATTTGATTTTCGTCCATCTATCAGGATGTGCATGACCTGCATTGTACATATGCAAAACTACATTATACATATTAAAAATGTTGAGCAATGCCTATATCACTCTGAACACTACACTCTGCTAGTGTACATCTACGGTACAATTGTCTTTTTATGATTATTATGTGGTCGTGATTGTTCCCGTGTATGACGTGGTATTGATTGTGAGACTTGCCGTGAAGGAGCGTGGCCGGAGAGGATATCGGACGCGTTCAATAAGGACCCATTTTTCGCGGAAGCCGAAAAATGGGCGGAGTTTGACCGTGGACTCCGTGGAAAATCCCCGACACCGGTGAAGCCAAGGATAAGTCCTCCCCGCGATTGGGAGGTCGCTTACGATGCCGATGGTAAGGGCAGCAGACCCCAATGCACCCTGTATCTTCGTCACGACCCTCTCTCGTAATTAATTGCTCTATTCGCGACCTTCCTTTTGAATTCAAAGAGCGAGATAAATGCGATCGCAGTTGAGTACATGTTTTCCGTTCCTGCATTTAATAAACAATGTTAGCCATAGTAGCTAGTGCAAATTCGTATTAAAAAGTATTCTATTTTAATTGTATGTCAAATACTTGCAGTGAATAAAATTATATGACATTTTTATTCACAAAAACTTCTTTTTTAATCTTCTGAGTGTACGTGTTCTTTTTGTACAAACACGCGTGTCTCATAATAGCATGTCTAAATCATTTTATATATGAACGTAATACATACTCCATTTTGTAATTTTTAAGTAATCTAACATACTAAGGGTAGTAAGAAGAAAAAACAATACTTCAAATGTTTATTTAGTGATATTCATTTAATGTTATTGTTATAATGACATGAGTGTTAATGTTGAATGTTTTGCTTATTAACAACGATTTTTTGCATTTCTAACCAACAAATTGCTCCTGTAAAGTTCCGCACCGAAGGCTTCATAGAGTGGACGATGACGAAATACAGTGACATTGGCGTTTGTTTTGTCGGCATTAATTGTTGTCGCGTGTAGGTGCTCCGTTGTACAACGTCGGCGGTCTGAGGCGTCCCTGGGCTGACATATTCAACCCGAGCCCCTCACTGCCAATCTCAGCGATAACTCGGGACCCCTTCTGGTACGACTGGCCGTTGCTGAAACCGCTCGCTAGATGGGATCGCAGCCCCTCCTACATCCGCGACTCATACCTGTCACCAGTCAAACGCACCTTCCTCTGGGACAAGCATCCGATCAGGCCCTTAGGTTAGTGGGTCGCTGTAAATAAACGCTGTTACACAGCTCACATTATTCAAGCTGTATAAATTGGCCTGCTATCTCGATATGGACTCTATATTAATTTAACTATCACAATTTCAATGGCTATAAAACTCCTAACAGTTTATTTATGTACAGAGTTGAATAATAATTTTTCTAATGTCATATCTTTGATCACGACAGATCTTATGGTGGCAGACGCATTCACAGTCGGTGATATAAGCGAGACTATGCCTTTCATCCGTAGTCTATAAAATATGAACATCTGATATCTTCTCAGCACTAGGTATACGCGTCAGAATAAGTAACTCGAAAATTTGTTCGTTTATATTTTTACCACCTTCCAGTAAGCCTAAAACTTGGAATGTTCCTTCAGAGAATAGTTGACCCGTAAGAACTAATTTTACAATGTGTTAAGAGTACAGATTCATTTTTACATACATTAACCGTTTTCACTTTGTAATTATCATAGATCGCCCAAATATTTTGATATTTTAGAATCTTATTTTTTTACCATCTGTGATCATCATATCCTGCATCTTCCACTCACTGATATTAAAATATATCATACATGCATTTTGTTTCACTTTATACATATGTGCGAATATCAATGTCTATTTACACTCCAATCATATCACATTTAGTCTCATTTAAAATAAGGTGCATATTACATGCAGGTCTTGTGCATCCCCATTTCCTTTGGTTGCTCGATTAATTTTGTTTATATTTTTTAATTTGGTCCTTTATGTAGGCATACTGAATAAATTGGATCTTAGACTAGATTAGACTCTTTTTATCAATTTATTTAGAAAATATAAATATGTATAAACGCAATATTCTTAAAGGTTTTGGTATATTTATGATATTTGTACGATGTTTGTTTCAACACTAATATTAAGAGCATTTAAGTACATTTATATATATAACATTTGAGTAAAAAAATACTGTTTTTGTTTCCAGCTGCCGCTTTCTAAAGAGCCTGCCATCGCAAACAATATGTTAAGTTACGTATTATTTATGTCTAAAGCATACGCGACGTTACCATTTTGACTATGTTTTATAAATAACACACCATCACGGTATCTACCAACAAATTTAATGTATTCAGGATTACTTTGACAAATATCATAAAGACTGTGTGACATAGTCACTGCCATAGACGATCAAATTTGTTACAAAATTGTTTTATTACTATAAATATTTTTATGTATACAACAAATAATAAAATAAGAAAAAACACAACATGAAAATTGTTTTATTGAACCTTTTATTAAACTTGAACCTGAACATTATGGACAAGCGTTTATTACGGGCTGATTACTGAAAATTATAGAAAAAGAAGGTAGGTAAGGAAGAAGGAACTGTCTGCGCAATCTGCAGTGTAGGAACTTGCAGTATGTATGCATTTTATAACTGAATTTTGCATTCAGAAGCACATATGAAAAGAATGTATTAATTCTGAATATATTTAACGCTGTATGTTCTTCAACAACATAATATCCATAAAGTAGCTCAGTTCACGAGCAATCACTCCTAAATTGTCAAATTTACCGCTTGGAGTACGTGTGCTCAATAGCGTTAATCACTCTTTAAAAACTGATAACATTAAGTCTTGAACTGTCAACTCGATTCTTCGAGAAATCTGAAACTCACCCAAATCCACTGGTGGTAGCCGTGGCCAATTATCAACCTCCTCCTCCTCTTCCTAGATCTTCACGCGTCCGTACTGAAACGTCAACCGCGTAACGACCTTCTCGACCCAGTCGAGGAAGGGGCTGATAGTTAACAGGACCCATCGCCGGGGGTCCTGCCCGCGTTCTCTACACCGACCCACAGTAGGGATCACAGTAGCTCACAAACACGGTAGGAAGAGTTCGCCTTCGAGCACGGCAAAACACTCACACCGCGTACACTAGATACACCCGGGTCCCGGGGCGGTTCTCACCGCCTTCCGTTCCGCTTGCCAATCAACAATCAACGACAGCCGCGGTCCAGGTCCGTATACCGGACCTCGACTGTCCGTAGCCGACAATCTTTCAATTTTAAATAACATTAAAATTAAAATTTTGATACATCACGCATGTCCTCATGCGTTACCCCGCAGGACGTGGAGTGTATCCAGTTCGTGGAAACTAGCATTTCCACGAATTTGGTGATCCGACGAAGCTTTGTAGAACCACATAGGCTAAAAGCATCAACGTCAGTCAAGATAAGAAATAACATTAAGATACTCTCCAATATGGTACAAGCGATACACAAAACCTGTTGCGACGGCTTTCCTTAAAAGTACGTATTTTATAAAACAAAAAACAGTTCCTTTCATATTATCTTAACCGTCTCATCGAAGTCTCATCTTTTACTATCTGCTTTCGAATAATAAGGGATAAGTTGTAAATGAGCCCTCGATGGTCTTTGGTTCTTATAGCTTTGAAACTATAGCTTTTGATGTGATGACTACCACTATCGCAAGCATCTCCGTGATTGCACTCACACTGCAGTTTAACGAGTTTAGCTCTACCCAGACAGGGAACGCATTTTAATCACACTCGAAATACCCTATACATTAACAAATATAACTGAAACTAACTTGGATACTTACTTCATAAAAGAGCTTTCTGAAGCTTTTCGAATCAAAGTGAAAATTGTACGATTCACCGTTTATCACTTCTAATATTTCCTAGTCATCTTCCGACGACTCACTATTCCGGTCCTCAGACATCTTATACAACTGCAACTGAACCATACTAGACGAAATTATTAACTTAAAATTCTCTCGGGCCGTAAATAAACCGGCAGCAAAACATTCTAAAAATCGATTGAACATCTGCAATAGTTTAAACTCATCTGTGGTGACTGTATCAGTTTATGTACTACAAGAAGAGATTAAAATATCATTTAATCAAGGCATTATTATTACAACAGTATTCGGTTACTTAATTAACAACCACTATACAAAGATATTATTGTAATTTCAATTATCTTTTTACATCATAAATTACAATTATAACAAAAATGAATTACATAATTAAACCTATATATCGTAACATGTCGATGGTCTAATGCAGAACAAATATAAGTCTAATTTTTTACATTCCGACCTTTTCTTTTTAAATTATTGTTTTTTTCTGCTATTTTAATTACAAAACAATCTTTTCTTAACATCATGTTTTTCTTTCTAATTGTAAGATAATATCGTTTAAGATATTATTATAATGAAATTAATTTACGTATTTATTGAGTTGGATATGATTTAAAATTCTTGACGTTTCGAACACTATACAGAGTACATGACCACGGTACAGAATAAGATGTTCCAATATCATAGTTTTGAATTTTGAGAGTTTGGGTTACTCTCAAAATTCTCACTATAGCACTGTATTATGATGGACAGACGTTTCGCCTATCAACAGGCGCAAAACTTGGTCGTCTAGTCACTTTATTTCCTTTATCCCCAAAAAAGCTTATGGTATCTTTAAGCCTTGCTTACTGCCATTAAACTTGAACTGTATTAAAACTGTAAAGATACCGTAAAAGCTCTTTTAAGCAGGTGTTAACGCCGTTAGGATGTTTCTTTATTACAATAGACTCACGAATCATCCCAGGTATGTATTGATGTTCCATTATGAGGATTTAAGCTTTTATAGGGCATCGTATGTATTGATGTTCCATTATGAGGATTTAAGCTTGTATAGGTGATTGCAAAATGCAGACTTTTTCAACCTTTGACGTGAAGCACGTCAGCTATACATTATTTTAAAAGATCTTTTTGTTTGCCCTATGTATGAGTAACCACAATCACATCCATGCTTGTACACTTCTGGATGCCGCAAAGGAATACTGTACTTGAAAGTGGTAAAAATGGACTCATCGTCTTCGTCGAGAATCTAAAAACAAATAAAACGCGATAAAATCAATGCAACATTTTAACAATGTAACATTTAAAAAGTAACATATTAACAATTAGTGACGAACAGCTTTTAACAAAAACAGCCATCTCAAAATTATAAAAAGGTCAAACTTTTATTGCTATGAAATCTATTTTATATACTGCATTTTTATAATGCAATACAACCACATTACCCAATGTTGTTTTTATATGAGATAACAATACTAAAAATGTGTTGATTTTACAAGCTACTTATTTAACCATGTATAGGTATAAAGTTCAGCGACTTTTTGAAGTTTTTTCTTTTAAGAGTTAAAGTTACGAGACGAGCAAGTCGTACTCCTGATAGTGTGTAACAACACAATGCCTGCCTGCTACGTCCTGTGCTTCGCTCATCACCCAGAGATTTTACATGTTATATCTATATGTCTAGTGATTACACTAACAATCATAATAGTGCTTGCAAATTACTTGCTGCGCTAGAATAATTAGTAATGCAGTCGAGTAAAGGGTCCATCAACTTGAAAATGTCACTTAAATATGGTCCTGTCTAATAAATGGCCACATGTAGATATCGAGTACCACCCTCGCTACTGTATTATCTATACGGACCAGCTCATCAGCCACGTCTGAATGAATCTAAAGATTCATACGGTCCTTCTTTGCGTCCTATCCTTGAGTACAGTTTTATTTCTTACTGGATGATCGCAGTGCCGTCGCTGATTCTATCGCTGATGTGGTGCTTAAGGAAATCGAACTTCTCTGTAGTACCCATCGGAAGAAAAGTTAATATAAGGGCTAAAAAAATACAACTTTGTTTGCGGGTACTTCATAAGGCTCTCGTTTCGGTAATGTTTGCAGATTTGGATTCGGTTTAGATTTAGATTTGGTTGCAGCCCTTCGAGATGCTCTGCCAGGATGTCAGCCCTGTCTTGGGCTGCACCGTGCTTTCGCCCGTCGCTGCCCACGAGT
>DWHQ01000424.1:0-14206 GCA_018247955.1 Eurytides marcellus marcellus | reverse complement strand
GTTTTGGGTGGAGGAGAGATTGGGAAGGAGGGGAAGGGTGGTCACCGGCCACCTCGCTCACCGAACGAAACGCTGAAGCAGAGACACTTTCACTTTACTCCGATTTTCTGTGAGGTTGTGGTACTTAACTGAGCCGGCCCATTCAGCAGTAGTGGGCTGCTGCGTAACTCTACATGTTCCAGTTGGAAGGGAAATGTTGCCAGTGTAATTACTAGGGAATGAGATATAACATCTTTAATGTTTGGGGTATGAGTGCAGTGCAAGGTTAACAGTGACCTAGTATGGAACTGTGTTGATATGGGCAGACGTGGGCACTTACCGTACACGTACAAAGGATTTGTTCGTCTCGTCACTTGACCACCAAAAAAAAAATTGTCAAATTAAATAACATAAGATCAACATTAAACTGAACTGGGTTTAAAAAGTTTTATGCAATACAGAACATGATTACCGTAACACAAAATAAAACCGATGCTTTGTTGCCATTTGCAAGCTCGACTAACGACTGCGTCATTTATCATAGATAATGGGATCCGTATCTCATTTGACTTGCATACTTAAGGACTGTATAGAAAGGAAGGAGGCTTTGTCTAAATAAACTAGAACAAACTCGTTTGCGAATATTGTTTTTGAATGATACTAAATTGAGTTGAAATAAAGTCGTTTATGCACTGATATTCGTATTGAAGAGGATTATCTTTGCAGCAGTGTATATAAATTTTAACTTTCTACGTTTCTCCTAGTAATTTATAAATTTATAAATTTAAAAAATATTTTCCTTGACAGTGGATCTGATTGTGAATCTCGCTTGGATCATCGCAAATATGTATAGAAATGGATATCCTTATTTGTACAAGAAGCCGAAATGACACGTGGGAGCACATGGCATCAACCTTCTGGCATGTCTGACGAATAATGAACAAGAAACATACATATGCATATGTAAAACAAATGGCAGTTTACCACATGCAATTATTTTATATTAACAGGTTTTAATTCATGTAAAAAAAATTAATTCGATAATGGTAGGACTCTTTTGCAGTTTGTCTTCAGTAGTTAGACAGGGCTGCTAGTTATTCTGTCGCCCAGGAAGAATCTGCAAACAAACCTGTTATTTGGTTTGAAGGGCAATCTCAAACACAATTACTGGACATATAGGAGTACTGTTATATATTGGTATAATATGTTATCTGTGTTTTGTAAATGACTAAAATTATTAATTATCTATGCCCTCTCTCTTCTCTCTTCAACCGGCTTGTGTGAACACTTCTTGATATCTTAAGTAATAAAATAAAGTAAGTTTTTCTATTCTGCATCACTTGGTAGTTTTAATTAATAACTCCAAGGACTCTGCACCCAAAATATACAACACTTATGTTCACTTAGAAAGGTTTCACATCATTAAATTTCCCCAAACGGCCATTAAATCATAACAAAAGCGAAATTCACCAATATCGCGAGCGGAATCCTCAATCGTGCGGGGGATATTTTAATTGAACACGGGCAGTTGCAAAAACCGCCACAAACAGAGCGGGTTATGTATTATGAAACGGGTGCGCGACATAAAAATATTCCAGTTTTTGTTTGTTAGACTTCATGAATGCGCGGAGGCGCTGAACGTCAGATAAATAGTCGATTGACAATCAGAGTCGCGTGGTGAGTGAATGACGACATGGCCGGCGATGGCGATTAAAAAATATCACCGCATTACCGCATTGGACAGCAGAAACGGACGGTCATATTTCCAATGTAATTACATCAATAATTGGCACGCGGGCCTAGGAAAGAGTGCATCATTATACCTATACGAATTTTACCACCAGCCGTGGCAGATTAATCGTTTCAGCTATATCATAAGTCTCTGTTTGCGCATAGTGGCTCTATGTATCTTCGAGTCAATTATAACGCAGAAAATAAAAACTTTCCCGTCTACTTATTTATGAATCGTTTTATTATTGCAAATGTAGAAACATTCCTTACATTGTATGCGGAGTGTTAATTTTAAGGAACGAGATGTATCTCGTTACGTACCCACCCAGTCTTAGATCGGCAATTTAGTTTAAGCTTATCATTTTAACTTATTATGTGCATAGGCTAAAAGGATCTTTGAAGAAAATTTTATACATAATGTCGATAGACATTTTCGATATGGTGATCAAATGATATGGCGATTGATTTTGTCTTTCAAATATATTAAGCGTTTACGTGAACTTTAAGTTTAGCGATCATTTAAAAATGCGTTGCAAGAAAATTAATCACAAAAACGACTCTAAATAAGTGTCGCTACGCAACAAAGAATCTAATATAAAAAATATATAAACGTTGAATAAACACAATAGCTTTCATCGCTCGTGTCAAAATAAAGATCTCAATCGTAAGGATCGAATCTCGGACATTTCAATAGATATCTATTGATATTCATTTCAAAGCGTCCGATCGTTCAATGCTAGAACACCTATCTTCACATCACACCTCATAATGGACATCGGCATTAACAATTTCAATCTCTCAGATTTTACAACAAAAGATACCCTCAATGCTGATACAATCAGAAATGGAATGAATACAGCAGATAAAAATCGGCTTGCGGTCAAAATAGGCCAACATCGCTCCCAAGGTTTGTGGATTTAGAAAAATATTATAAGAATTTACTTAGTTCTTAAGCATATTTAAATTGCTATTTTAAAATGCTTTCAAATTACTTTAATTTTGAATATAATATGTAAAAGTAGATGTAGATTATTCATCTGTCGTTATTTGTAGTATTTCTGTAACCCTTATAGGGTGGACTTGTTCAAACATAAAATTATAACACGTTTATTTGCATTCGATAAGTGTAACGTGTTTTCACTGTGCCTGAATACCGCCAATAGGATGACCATGAACCTAAAAAAATATCACGATGTCCAATTTCTTTTTGTCCTACTATTTTTTTTTCAAATAAATTAAATAAAAATATAATAACGCTGAAGCGCTTACGGTTTTTCGGTTTACCAATAACAATCACTAATTACTTTGCGATAATTTCAGTTTCTTATAAAAAAATAAACGTTTTCTGCGAGTCATTCTGCATAGTATATTCTTTTTGGAACTTGTTGTATGAAACAAAAAAGAATATGTTTTTGAAACCTCTGAAAACGGAAAACAAAAAAAGAATGTTTATCATAATTTTCATTGGGGTCACCCTAAATACCAAACGTCTGTACAGTTATGCATTACGACCTCAAATTCCCTCAAATAAGGGGTGAAACACACCTGTCCTGCGCCCTCAACGACACGCGACGCGAAAGCACGTTGCACAAGCTCATTCACCAGTATATACAGAGCTCTGTCAGTCCCATTAGCATGAGCCTCTCGTAAGCATTACTTGTCACAGCAGGTCTATTTATAATGGCAAGTGAGTAATGGGGTGGCCGGTACATACCGAGTCCTTAAATCTTTAAACATGTTAAGCAATGTGCATTGTAATGGATATGGTTGCATGATTTCAAATTGTTTGAGTTAGATCGGGGTGCAAAACTGTTAAGTATAATTAATAATAGTAATAATTTATAATAATATTTTAGGTATAGAACGCAAGTAAACTTTGATGTCTCATTAGGCTCAGTTACTAAGTTTTTACATCGGCGTCGCAGGTCGTGGGTTCGAATACTACTCAAATATTTGTATCAACTACAGAAAATTTTTCCGGATCTGGGCGTTTGTCCATGTGAAATTTATGTATGTAAAACGTACTTATAACACAAGATATTTCTATCTTACAATTTCAGTAGCTAAGCGAGGGGCTCTTAAGAGGGATATGATAGCGTCAGTTTTTCCGACGTAAACAGAATTGCGTCATATTCGGACGGCAAAACTGAAGGCAAGAGTGAATAGACTAACTGAATTAGTATGTTTACCCAAGGCTAGTTATTATCATCAGGTGGGATAGTTATTGAGGCCGGCAAGGCTAGCCAGCATAATAAAGAATATATGAGACTTACGGTATTTTTGCTCCGGTAAGTTAGTGATGTGACACAGAATTGCACACATTTCGAAAAGTTATCTACGTTTGAAATTATTGGTACACATTGGTATTTAAACCCGCAATCGTAGATCGCAAATTCGATGAAGGTGTGATGTCCTCCCGACCGTGATTTTCACTCATTCTTCATGTACTTCCATAGCCCGATGGGACGGATACCCGATACGACAGGAGAAAGATCAGATGCAGAGATGGAGACATTATACCGGCCTCTTGGTAACGACTCCTTCAAGCTTCGGCTAGATGGCGTTGACAAGTAGCCGGACCGACTCTTTACATGATATAAATATTTCCACTGCCCCAGCAGTAAAGCCATTATTGCCTAAACTTATATAAAGAATATCGAGTCTTAATATTTCTATGATGATTTAAATTTAAATACAATGACAATTTCACCTCTCAAATAAAACTGAAGGTAATAAAAATACATTCATATGGTGTAACGCAATATTTATTAAACTGGAAAGAAACATCCTCCGTTGGCGTGATCGAGTAAATCTCGCCACGGATTCATACCTTACGTCAAATTTCAAGTTGATTGCTAGCCGGGGAAAAAATTGCGACTCATTGTTCCGTCGCCCTCTCCCTCAGTTCCGGAGTAAGGGTTGCAGCACACCTGTCCCGTTCGGGCCACGCGCCACCGCCACGATTCAAAAACCATGATAATGAATTATATTTGACAATTCACAACGCACCGTTACTCGTGTTCTGTTTAGGAATATTTTTATTAGACTCAGTTACCCGACCAGAAAGTCGGCGCATGTTGTTAGACACTCTTGCTCACAAGACAATACCGGGACGCGTGTCGTTTGTCGAATATTGACTATGAACTGCGCATGTGACATTAGTCGGGCGGTCGTGGATAACCAGTACGTACTTTTATGTAACATTGTGTAACTTTTGTGTAAATAGCAATAAATAAAATTATTTATTTACAACAACCTTTATTTAAAATATTATCATTCCACTGATCATAACCTAAAAATGTATTAAAGCTACTCAGCGAGGCATGTTACCAAGAGCGCTATCTGCATTTTCGCATTGAAAGGTTATGCTTAGTTTTTGAGCAAGCTAAAAACTAGCCGTCTTGTCACCAGTCGTAATAATAATTTTGGGAAATAAGTCTTTAAGAAATTTCTAGGCGCGTGGTCCTCAATAGCAACTGAAGTATCTGCGGTTAAACTAAATTTAGGCTTTTTTCTGAGCTCTCTTGTTGCTTCTTGTTTTTAAACTTTTCCTTATTGGAGTATGTGAGCCGAATAGAGAATCTCCGTAACGACTGATTTTTTTTGGGACAAATCGGGAAAGTCATGCGACTGATATTGAGTGATGAATATACCTAAACTAACACAGTGCCACAGAGCAGAAGAACCTTTAAACTGCAAGAGCTTACAACTGCGTGGCTCTACACTGCTCTCGTAATCCAGAGATTTAAGACATATTATTGCCCGATAATTACGCTTATGTATACATCGTGCTTAACACAGATCATACAGAAGACTTGAGACTTGCTTGCACATAACTGCTTTACTTTACTTTAACTGGCATTATTTTGGTACGACCTAAGGCAAACTCTCAATAGAGCGCTATCATATATAAATTTTGATGGACCTTTCTTTTGCAGATAGAGACCTTTTCAGATAGTAATTTAAGCGTTTAATGATACATTTTATTCATATAAGCCGTTTTGCAGTCGAATCTGAACAAAATTCCTTTATTTACGAATGAAATGCATCAATTTTAAATATTCAATAGAAAAGAAAAGTATTTGAAATAGAAAACATAGTATTTAAGGGTCAGTTAACATCACACCTAAAACAAGTTAAAATCCGTCAAGCAGGTCCGGCTACAAACCGAACCCGAGAGCGTATTTATGTACCTGACGCATACACGCTTGAAAACATTACCCCTCTAAGTCGGTTGGTTAAAAAACCAGTTGGACTGGTCTATACACGCAAAATTTGGATTACAGATTTTTTTTTCTTATCAGAAAAGCATTCTTGATACTTATCACGTTCTAGTGTGTCATTCCGTTCGAACCACATATTTATTTGAAAACGATTGGAACGGTGCTGTGGAAACGCTGCATTTCGAGCAAAGGACTATTAAGCCATTCTACACGCTCATTACCAGAAGGCTGAATGTACGTGCGCTACCGCCAACGGATCCGAACAAAAAGCCGCTTATGCATCCGACATCAATGAACCGGAACAACTCGAGCCTTTGCCCAAGGACTCGCTGTCTGCAAGGCACAGCTTTTAGTTTTTAATGGGGGAGATATTCCGAAATGAATTCATAAATTCATCGATATAGCGCATATTCGACGCATGCCACCGCGCAACCTTTCCCTACTTGACGTCCATTAATGAAATGGTCGCCTCGCTCACGACGCTGAATTAATAATTTTTCGCGACTCTTCGGTGGAACCTTATATGAATAAGCTAACAAGCGACGTGAGGTGTCATCGTTGTGAAAAACGCCTCGAAATATCGAAATATGTGCAATTATATACACGTGATATTTCGCTTGCCTTCCATAATTTGGAGCGAGTAAATTAATTAATGTGAAAAAATTATTTATTCATATGCTCTTGCGGTGACGATACGTCGTTCAATATTTTAAGCTTAACACACGTGTGTGAAGTTCGTTTCCCCAGTTTAAATAACAAAAAAAAAAACATTTTTTAAGTATTTCCATATCCATTAAGTTGCCTACTCAATTTGCGCTTGTGGAAAATAAACTTACCTAGCAGTTTTGATAAAAGTTTATTTGGATACCTCCACACTTACTTCGATATTTTTTTTCAGTCTTCAGGAGCAAAAGGACTTGAATTTGAGAATATATCCCATCATGTTTATTAAATCGCCATCTAAGTGTGCCATAGAAATTGAAACGGGACCCAAGAACACTCTAATTAGGCATAATCGTTGTAGAGCGCTTTTTTGTGAATCCAAATACAAGGAAATATTAAAATTAATTAAAAAGCTATATGTTCTTTATTTAAACAGAATAGATAGAGATTTTTAAAGTGTTCCGATGACTATATAAAATACATCCTAGTAGAAATCAAATCTAACTCATTATACGGAGTATTTGTATAGAATTGGCTATTGTATTTTATTGCACCACAGGTCATGTGTGAATCAAAAACTGTTTTTAGCATTGCAATAGAACAACTCCATGAAAGTCGTTGTCACATCATAAATAATAGGCAATGAATTCGTAAAAGATATCAGGTTTATAACGCCACTAGTTTTTCTTAGACGAGTTCCAAGTTACGAACAGTGGTCGGTAGAAAATCAACGGTTAGTTTAAGCTTTTCGTTATTTCTTCTTAACTAAAAATACACATTTTAAACAAGCTATGTATTAAATATATATAATAATATATTACGACAATAAATGGTTGACCGGTGGTAGAGCCACGCAGCTGCACCCGCTGCTGAATGTGCCGGCTCGAACCGGATAAGTACCACGACCTAACAGAAAATCGGCATAAAGTGGAAGTGTGTGTCCTTCTGCGTTTCGTCCGTTGAGTTTGGCGATAACCCTCATCTTCCTCTTCTTCCTTCTCTTGTCACCCCTTCTCTTTCCTGCCATTACCTTCCAAAAATTCCCACCTTTAAAGCCGGCAACGACAAAACGTTCGTCGTTGCATATGCCTCTGGGCAGCGGTTATTTCTTTCTTTCAGATGTGTCGCATACTCATTTATCAGCCTACTCCATGAAAAAAGAAATGTTATTAACGGAAATTTAAAATTAAATTTAAACGTAATTATGTAATGGTAAACAAACATTTTATTTTAGGCAATAGATAAATATTTGTCTGTTATGTTTTCGGACAGTTTTTTGCTTTCCGTTGTTCATTAAACTAGAATATAAATATTTTATGTTTAATTTATTAATCTTTGGGCGACGTTACCAAGAAAATTCTTGGTTTGAATTTGAAATTAAAAAGTTGCGCTGATGAAATAAGCTCATTGTTTAACGTACCTAAGTTTTCTTCAAACTTATTAAAGTTGAAATGAATAGCATAACGAAAGATATGAAAAAAAAAAAACTGAGTATCCGACGATACTAACTTCACAATTTTCTTTTTGAATTTGATTATTCATTTTAAATTTATTGAAATGAGGCTTGATGTTAATATAAATAGATATGTTAATAAAAATTTATTGCAACATGAAAAAAAATTTTGTATTTCCTGATATGTTAGGATAAATATCGATAGATATATAAAATAAAATTATTTTAGGTACATGGCAGGCATTGAAATTTATAAAAATTTAGAAACTTTTACAATAAGCTTGTGATATGAATTTGAGGAAATAAAAATCTTGATATTTAATATCAAAAATGTTTGAATAAACTTCAGTTATTATTTCCATCGTCTTAGACAAACATAGTAAATTACTTCGACTATTGAAAGTAAGGAACCGCCGAAGCAAAGACCAAAGCAATTACCCACAGCCACCACCAGGTCCAGTGTTGTTCGAGCGATCTGGCGAGTGATACGTTCGAAAGGCTTGTTGCTTAGCCTAAAGTGGATTATGCCACCGCGATTAATCCTTTCAGGCTCATTCACTTTTTTAGCTACAATATTGTAATCAGATTCAATGCAAGAGGGCAAGCAATCGCAACTTAAACCAGTGTCGTTTATACCAGGAATTTTTAGATTTTTGAGAGTCGGATAGTTTTTTGATAAGCACTCAAACCCTCCTACATCACAGTATTCACTGTAAACCGATGATATATATTGAGTGCAATTACATAACTCCAACTGTTTTGCAATTCGACATTGGATTATACAGACTGAGTAGCTGTAACTCCTAAACAACTCTTGAAAATCATCCGGCAACTCGTCGGGAAATCTACATTTCCTCTCATCCGGTGGTGTAAGAGAAACTTCCTGTTCATTTACTATGTCCGTGATTGAAAACAGGATAGTTGCTTCCACGCCGTTTTTAACAGTGATTCTTCGATCGAATTCCATATTCCAGAAAGGTAGATCTTCAGGTGAATGAAGAAATGCCTCGAAGTTTTTTGAAACAGCTACAGTCAATGTCCTTAAAGTATATTCTTGAGATGTTACGACGTGTAAAGATAACGAACCTGGAGCATGGTTATTGTTTATCGTAAAGCACATTCCAAACTCAGTGTTTACTGGTTTAAAAGCATTGCAGCAATCGATATTACGGTGGTTCCACTCACATTTTATGAAAAAGTTCTTGCAATCCGCACGATATAATGACATTTTCTTCTTCACATAACTGACATTTAATAATGGATGTTCATATGAAGATGAGCAAGTATGGCAAATTCCTTTAAAGAATGAAATTTCCTTTATTAAATAGAGGGAATTTAATATATTTGTATTGTTGTTATAGTTGGCTGGAGCTTTTTCGTCTGTGTCACCAATCTCACAAATTGTGATTGAAGGGAAAGTTGTATTCCAATGAAGATAGTCTGTGCGAGTAGTGAACCGAATGGTATTTTCTTGGTAGGTAATACAATATTTCACTATTGTTGCCACGGCTCCGATCCAGACTTGAAGGTAGATAATGAAATAAATTAATTTATAAATGAAGGCGATATCACCCCGAGCAAGAAAACTTGGTCCGTGAACTGTAAGATTCCGACACATATGTTTCAGTCGTGTGTATAATATACACCACTTTTTCTTCGCAGTTTCCATGCCCTGTGCTTTGAAAATTCTGTTTGAAATAAA
Source organism: Eurytides marcellus marcellus (assembly GCA_018247955.1). Classification (NCBI taxonomy): domain Eukaryota; kingdom Metazoa; phylum Arthropoda; class Insecta; order Lepidoptera; family Papilionidae; genus Eurytides; species Eurytides marcellus. The sequence goes on along the minus strand of DWHQ01000424.1, from coordinate 4,455 downwards.
CTGCCTTTTGTGAAAACCAAGGTTTTATGTTATTTTTTTCCATTAACTTTAATAGAATCAATTATTTTAAAAGCCTTTGGAAAAACTTTTTACAAAAGGAATACACAGTATTCGTAGATAGTGATGGAAACGTTTGATAACAATTTATTCGTTTCGTATTTTTGTAATACGGTGTCTGTTTAATGGAGCTCTAAGCTGGTAGCTAAAAGCTACCAAATCGTTTCTATTATACTCAACATTGAGAATTTTTTTTTTTAATTTATACATATATGGACTATCTTTGTTTTAACATAATCGGTATGTTGAATAAATCAATATTTGGAATTTTAATATTTATACTGTTGAATGCAAAAATATTTTTACTAACAACACTCGAGACTACTTAAACATATAAAGAACTATATCAATACAGACTCACAGAGTCTGTATCGTTACAGTTCCCACGGGGCAAGACTTCCTTAAGGTTTGGTACATTCCCTGATCCTTTTTTGATGTACAAATGCGACATTTCAAAACCTGACAATATCGAACTCATAACTTTGGCGAACGACACAGCTCTCTACAGCTTAGGCAGATCTCCTAAAGTCTTTTTTCTACGCTTCCAAACAGCTGGCGACTCCCTAGGCGAATGGTTCAACAAGTGGAGGATAGATGTCAACCCAGAAAAAAGTGTAGCCGTCTTCTTCCCTCGTAACAGAGTAACGGATACCCTCCTAGGTAGAAGAAGTTTGCCGCCTTTATGCAAGAGTTGCCTTGTATGTTATGCAAGTGTACCCGTAAGGGCGGAAAGGCTTGCCATTCGACGCTGTTCATCCAAAATCTACAGCATGCAGCGGCGGATGGCGATACGGATCGTGCGGAGCTAAAGAAACTTTGTCCTTCGAGGCGGCAACAATCCTGGCTTGTTTACCACCTTTGGACATACTGGCGGATATGAATGCACGGATGTATAACCGTATTCGTAGCCGCCAGAGTGGTGACAACGAGTCAGATGTGGCGGTCAAGTGTAACAAATGGCATAAACATCAGAACGACTTTGAAAGGTGACGCGCTCGGTTCTCTGAAGAAAGATACGCGCACAAGCGCGTTGTTGATGCTGTCGGGAAGACAGTCTTAGAACTCTGGATACAGCGATGACAAGGAAGACTTATGTACCTACCGGCTTATACAAATGACCACCGGTCACGGGTGCTTCGGTGATTATCTGTGTAAGATTAGCCGCGAGGCGACTGCAAATTGATTCCACTGCAGCAAGGGGTGCCAAGACTCTGCAGGAAGTATGTCAAGCAGAACGGAGTGTCCTGAAAGACCATATAGGAAGAAACCTTTCTCTGCCAGCAGTCGTATCAGCGATGCTGGGCAGAGAATCGGCATGGAGGGCCGTAGCTGACTTCTGTGAGACTGTTATGCTCCAGAAGGAGGCTGCTGAACGGGCTCAGGAGAGAAGTGATCCTGCTCGGACACGGGATCATCGAGAGGCGGTTACGCCTCGTTACGGCCTTCTAAACGGTGTTCCTATCGCGAGTAATGGAAATGCTGGCCCAAATGCTCAGTTATGCTATTCCTAGGAGATCCGTGGCTCATATGTGGTCATGGCCCATCGATGTACTGCAGCGGGGGCACCGGGGTTAGTGGATACTGACCCCGGGACGGGGCTATCTTAGCTAAGCAAAAAAGAGGCCGCGGTAGCGTTCCGAGCGGAGATCCCGTGACTCCTTATTAGAGCTGATGGTGACCACCGTGGGGTTTTGGTCGGTGCGAGTCCGATATAACCCGGCACTGGCATCGCGCGAGGTATCCATAATGGATTTCCCCACGAAAAAAAAAGATCGCCCTTGCCTCGACGAGCACGACAAACCCACATCGCGTACAGTACCGGAAGTACTGGTCGTCTCGGTTCTCAAGGCTCTCACCCACCGGTCAAAACAATCGACGGCTATTGCGATCACGGTCCCGTAGGTCCACAGGTGAAATCCGCAAAATTTTGATATTTGGAAGATAAATCACGTATGTTCTCGTGCACTCGGGTAACCCAGTAGTAGCAAGGTCTATCCAACTCGTGGGGGCTTGGCATTTTCACGGATTCGAGGTAGGTAGAGTCGAATAGGCTAAAAGCGAAAAATTCGTTTGGAAATTGTCGGCTATTTTCAAGTTATTTAATTCAAAATAAATTATTCTAAGAAATCAATTAGCCTTTCCATTTATAACAATATAGGGTTTTTATAAAACCAGCGTTTTAACTCTAGTTCCTTTTTTATCCTTCATTTTGTGCCTTCTGTATTTAATCGAAAAACACTATAGTCATGTGTAAACTTAAATAGTTCATAGTTTTAGACTGTTTCACAATGTAATATTGTGTTTGTTTGTCACGGCCTGCGTTGAATGGGAGAGAATGCGTTATGGCATTAAATCCACCCATTGTAATATCTATTTTTGCTTTTGCAATAAATAAATGTTGTATCAACTAGTGTTTGTTTTTTGTTTCTTAGGTTGAGTTGAAACCCAATAAAAATAATCTCTTCTTTTTAGTCTGTTGTATAAAATAGATATAGGATTTTTATTACATAGTATCTTACTTTGTTTTAAGTATAAATTAAATCAATTAAAATACTTTATTCTATAACTAAGTATTTATAATATAGCTTCATACAGTAATAAAAAGTAATTGTATGTATTCCTATTATATCGTTTCAAAGCAAGCAATAAAGTGCACGTACGGGGAAATAAAAATAACTGCATACTAAGTAGAATTCAATTTTAAGGGGAAAGTCAATACCAGGAACATAGAAAACATTCCCGAGTCTCGCTTAAAAGCATGTTTTGAAAACAGACCTTTCGTAGCTTCTTACTGTCAGCTTTCAAAGCGTCGATTTGATATGTGAAATCGTTAAAACGAGAGTGGTTATTAAAATGGAATACGTGCTTTACTTTCTTTCAAAAATGTGTATATCTGATATCTTAAAAAATATAAATTTTTAGTTTATTTATATAAGATTTCTATCCGAATTGCATTTCTTGCACATGCTTTAATAAGAGGACATATTATTGCTTTCGTTGTACCTAGTCGTATTATCCACCTGGGTTTTATTTAGCAAAGGAACCGTAGAGGACTAATGACTTGAGTAATTTCTTGTCTGGATTACATTATTTTTTTGTCTATTAATAAAAAACTTTAAACATAACAGAATGTGACAGTTATAAAATATTCATAAAATTTAAGCACTTATTCCACAAATCAATCAAGTACCTAAGTACGATGAGAGTGAATTACCGTCAAAGCTACGTTTAGGTCGGCTTGAATAATTAACCCGTAGAAAGTTCACTACAAAGGTCAATTACTGCAATTGTCTAACTAGGGGATTAATATTAGCTAGATCAGTGGTATCAAATTTTCAATTATAACGTTAATTAACATGAATTTGATAACAATAATTATGATATTGCGTTAAGGGTTTTTTTTATTAAAGAATAATAAAAATTTGCAAGTGTATAACATAAATGACAAACTATTAGATACAAACACATTTACCTATTTATGTGCGTACGCTTCGTTCGGTGAGTGAGGTGGCTGGTGACAGACCAAATCAAATTAAACGCGGTAAATTAGTTTAAATTTGACAATGAGTATTCCCTTAAATACAAAAAATCATTAAGCTCTCATGTGGTCCTATTTGTAGGTGATTTTAAATCGGTGGGTAATGAACATAGCTAAGCCAAGCAGTTGAGTTTTCCTATAGGAAAGCGTGTCAGGCGAACGACTTAACTTTCCCTTGACTTAATTTTGCGAAATAAATAAGGCATCTTTATCTAAGTTACATTGCATAATTAAACTTTAAGCTTTTTAATAGTATTTCTGGTAAATTTTATGCAGTAACATATTTTTGTCAATTGCCTGACATGTACCAACTCAGGTTATGTTTTAATCCATAAATTGCTAGCTTTGGTCCACGGCTGCGTTTGCGTGAATTTTGATTTCATTATCACCCTTCATTCCATAAACTGCAACTATTTCAATTATTCATTCCTATTCAATCCTCCGTGGCCAAGTTAGACAAGTACAAACCGACAAATGTAATTTCATTTATATTATATTAAGTAAGTAACGTATTTATTCTCAGTATGGCTTTATTTGAATAAAAAATTACTAAATTCATTGATATCGATTTATTAGTCACCTATCCGGGTCATAACTTTGGCCCCATAAATAAAACTTTTGAATTTGTAATGCTGTCCACAAAAATATTTATTGAATTCTTATTTATGTTGCTTTATGAAAATAGAAATGATTGTAAGAAGAATGATGATCTACAGATGATTGTTCCGAATCTGGGCGTTTTTAAATGTGCAATTGGTGTATGTAAAAAGCTTTCGTAACTACAAGATGTTTCTATCTTAAGATGAGCGTTTAAACGAATGTGTGTATCAATGTCTGCTTTGGACGACTGGCTCGACCGG
>DWHQ01000423.1:0-14223 GCA_018247955.1 Eurytides marcellus marcellus | reverse complement strand
GCACAAATGAATTTTTTTTGTTAAACCTAAATTTTCCACATTATGTTATGGAGATAAAATAGACTTATATCCGGGGACCTCCGACACAGATGTGTGACGTCACGTGGTCTCGATGATTCCCGAAGCCTGTATCTGGTAAGGCGTCCCGGCTGGTAAACAGGAAGTTTGGACCGTGTGAGCGTGTTGGCACCTCTTCAATAACCACGTGCTTGTCACAAGCGTTCAACGCGATACTACAAAATCCTATTGGCCGTTGTGACGAGGCAACGCTTATTTATTGACAGCAGTTTAAGAAAAACACTGTTTTACGAAAACTCGAGCTCAATAATATAAGTGCCAGGTTGAACGCTTATCAGCCTTATTAGCCTTCGAACTGGTACTTATCATAGTCTTTTTAACCGTAGAAAGTATTAGTAGTTTACTCGATCACTAATGTAAATGATTTATAGCATTGCGGAAAATGTCAATTTAAATTACTTTAAAGTTTGACTATTTTAGACTTTTCAGGTTAGCCCATTAGTAAAAGCAGTAAGCTAACTTTGATTACACGACCTATTTGGTTGTAAACGTCGAATTATTGTCAAAGAGCTTTAGTTGGATAAGGATGAAAATATAAAGACAAATTGAATAAATGTTTTGAGAAATGCTGTGTGTGCGCTCATATTAAGTTCGATATGATTACTGAGTACGAATATATTTAAAAAAATCAACCTAAAAATTTAATATTATGTTTATAGTACAACAAATTTTGAATATATATAAGCAGTGTAATCTGGCTCTATATATTCGAATTTTTGCCGTTGACCGGTGAACTCTATACCGGATATTCGAATAATGGTCCACATGTGAGTCGGCCTTTTCCCTCCATCGAAAAAAGCGTCACAAAAAAGCGCACGCCGCCCCACCACATGCCAGCCCGCGGACAAAAGGCACGCACGAATATGCGCTACAGATGTGCCAGTTTAGGGTTGCCAACCGAACATTTGAAAATACAATATTGGCGGTTCAAGCGAACTTCTTTTGGATGTTTAGAATATTGTCAATTGTTTGACTTATTAAACATTCTTAGTATTAAAGTACATTGTATCAATTGTACTTAATATTTAAAATACATTGTTCGAACCCAATACTAACCCAGTAAATAAGGCAACCGAAGGGAATTTCTGACCTATATTTTAAATACACTTAACAAAGTTGAGAGAGAGAGCAGGTTAATGGATGTAATCTAATGGCGGATATAAAACGGTCTGATTAGTACGTAATAACGAGTTGCGGAGGAAATTAAATAATAAAGGAAGCGTTGTAAAAGCATAACGGATATCGCAATAACCGTTGAGCCTATGGCGTAAATCATGTGGCAAGCCACTGACAACATGTGCGAACAAAAAAGCAAATGCTGAACCACCTAATTGGGCCATGTTGAAAGAAATACTATTTTATTACTCCCTAATTGTACGTACGTGTTTCCGATACAATTAAAATTTAATTTACGTTTATTTGTTAATAATAATTTATAGTATTATAGTTGGCCAATATCGATGAAGTTAAAAATGTGATCAACTTGATTTATATTACCCTGTCCATTTATAATTCCCTTTGTTTTATGAAGTATGAGCGGCATAATGCAGACATTTTAATTCAGCCCATCACAATGAGGCTGCGTACCGGAACATGTTAGATAAACTTTTGCTAGGCAATTATGGCTGAAATTGTTGCATGTTGATATTTAGAAGAACTGTGATACATTGTTTATATTCTTGCGTTAATGCAAACTTTATACTTTCTGAAGTTTAAAATAAAATTATAACACGATAAAACATATATCTTTTTATATGAATTTTAAGTTTATTATAAACCTTTGCTAACGTTTAGTACCCTACATGATACAAGTTGTACTGAAATATACAATTAATGATGAATGAATAATATGAGAAAAACAGGTAGGGTGAGTTGACATCGCGCATATAATAAATTGACGTAGCAATATGCGTTGCACTGCATACATTACGGTTTCCCTGAATCAGTTGCAGATAATGAGTTTGTGTCAATTTGTCAAATACAATGATCGTTTATGAATGAATTAATGAATGACAGTTCGGCCATGTTGTTTGTTTACGCGTGGCCGGCGCATCGCGCGATCGGCTCGGGTCGGGCGCGGCCGCCGGTGCTCGCCGCCTCGAAATAGCACGCACTAACATCGAAGAGTGCGGTCGACGACCCTGCGCCCTGCCACACCGAAATATTGAAACTCACTACTTCCATTCGATCCTACACAACACCAGCGATAGGGGTGCGGATGCTAACGTTAACCTTAATTTGAAATGATAAAAAAGTATTTATTATTAGTAAACCGGTCTTGGTTTGTTTTCCGTTAGTTGCAGCGCAACTGTGGTGTTTTTTTTTCTTTAATTTCTTATATGTATTTATTACTTTACCTTTTACATATTATATCTATATATTACTATAATTAATATCAAAAAATACCAGGAAAAATTACTTGAGTAAATTAAGATACGGAATTATTCTAACTACGGAATTACTCTTCAGCTTAGTGAACTATGTAATCAAATTTAAACGCCATCTATAGACGCGATGTGTTAAAAGCTGCTTAGAAATTAGATTTATTGATTAAGAATATAATAAAATGCTATGTTATATTCAGTGAATTCTAATATTAAATTTTACGAGGAAGCAATGGATGCCGTGAATTTAAGAATTATAATATACAATGTTGCACAATTTCACTGCAGTTTGCTTCTATTTACGTTCTCATATCGACTATTTTGTGATAAGAGAAAACAATATAAGTTTAAGTTGACATAACATTTAAGCGATCAGAATAATTTTAGGTGTTAAGAGAAAATAATTAAGTTAGCTATTAAACAATTTTTTAACAACTTTAACGTTAATATTTGAAACGCTACTTTAGAATTTGAACCAGTAGAGGGCGCGCAAATAAATATTCCTTGTATATAACGAAAATAAAATATAGTAAGAGATAAGATAAATCAGCAAAAACTTTATACAGTTGAAAATTTACTTAGTTATGTACTTAATTGTATTGATCTTTTTAAATCAACGTAGTTTTCAAGCCCATTTAATATTTATTAAAAATAGGAAGAAGCTAAGGTTTTTTTTTATAATAATTTTACAAAACAAAAAACCTTTTCGTCTTTTATTTTGATAGATGGAATAAGTCGCGGGGGCGCTCCCACGGCATTATGATCCCACACCTACCTAATGTATACTAAATGTTTTCCTATACAGAGAATGTGGTACCGCCCACCACCACAAACAAGCTGCACACGCAATAGTATTAATTTCAAGTTAATAAGATATAAAAATTAAGGTATATGATAAACAGTTTAAATATTGTTAATTCAGTAAATTAAAAAAAAGTTATTGAAGATTATATATTACTAACCTATATTACTAACTTATAATTTCATCAACATTGTTAAAAAAGGAATGTCCAAGTTTTAATAGGTAAGACATAATAATTTATTGTACAAATAGTAACATTGTAAGTATTGTAACTATAGAGTACTAATTAATTAAACTGGGTGTCTAGAATTTTCTCTCTCGTGCAGTCATTGATAAACAAAATTAATGCTCTATCAATTCGTAAACAATGCTTTAGTTCTTAACGTTCTTTTACAAAAAGTCGGAATTATCGATTTCGAGATTATTTATATAAACTGTCGGAAATGTAGCAAAGATATGTTATCAGTAGACGCAATATATTTCATTACTACATTTAACTAATAAATGTAGCATAAAACTAATTTTATGCTACATTTATTTTCAAAAAAAATATATTTATTGTACATTTGCTAATTTCCATAAGTATTGAGTCAAGGCGCTTCCACGCGCATTCCAACATAAAAAAAACCCACAATCTATAAACAACGAAGGCAGTAATGCAATAAGATACAATTTAATAATGACAGATATAATACACGTTTAGAAGCCGAACCGTGGGATGGAGGTTGGTGTTGCGCCTACGTACCGATCTTGGAGTCGTACCAGACTCGGAGTTTCTTTCGCAACGCGTCGGGCCCTACCCCGCGTACCAAATGTCGAGCCCACGACAGCCGTGGGCAGGTGGAAAGCGGACCGGAGTACAATGAGAGAGTAATATGTGAATTATGCAACTATTTCGTATGCTTTTATCAAATAAGGTGCCGTTGGGTGGTAACGTCCGCCTCTTTAAACTTTTACAATAAGGTCGATCGATTCATCAAGTTACAAATACTGCAACTTTGTAAAAAAAAGGTTTGGTGTCTTTTAAAACGAATGAGGTAAAGACAGTTTTAAAGAATTTATAAATCATTTCATCGTGGTTCAATATTAGACTTAACTTAGAAATGTCGACTTGGGATAAGATACTACGGCAGCGATAATATTATCATTTAAAAATTATGCCTCATAACAAACAATCTATCGCTTTACTTTGTTTTCTATATTTTTTTGGGTATTTTTTTTTCGGTATAAAAACCGTTTAGTTTACTTGTCTTTACCGAATAATAGACTTTTTCGAAACATCATGATGATGTTTCACTCCGTTTCTGCCTGAAAAAAGGACAACTGTTAGCCACAAAGACGTAGTATACATAAATTAATCATAACGATATTGGGGTCCATATTAGACGGGATTTGTGTCCGTCCTTCGTTAGACCACTTAGTCCGCCTACCAATGGATCGAAGGCAGCGGGTCTCGTAATTTAAGGAATGCGAATCGACATTTTGTTTACCTTCGCTGCCTTTGCCGCGTGAGACGGCCATAAGTAGGTGATGCGACCCACGCCTGAAATTCGGATATAGTATGTATGTCACGGGTGACACAACTTTTATGGAAGACCAGCCGGCTCAGTGCCAAATGCCAAAGAAGCAGCCGATTCTCCAAAGCTTTATAAAAGTATTTGTTTTTTATGGAGTAGACTGACAAACGAGCAAGCGGCTCACCTGATGGTAAGTGATAACCGCCGCCCACGGGTATTTGCAACATTAGAGAACTTGCAAATGCGTTGCCAGGTTTTAAGTAGGGGAATTTTTGAAAGAGGAAGGAAGGGGAGGAGAGGAAAAGTAAAAGGAAGGGGAGTATTGTTGTGTCGATTGCAACTTAAGTTGTAATAGAGTTGCTATTCTTTATTGGCCATTGTATTTTTCGCTTATAAGCCAAAACCATTCTTATCCTTGCTATATATAAGAGCGAAAGTGTTTTTGTTGGTTTGCCTCTCTGAGAGGATATTAAGGTTGATTTTTTTTACAGATAGAGGTTTATTGACAGGAAGTACGTAGGCTTCTAATATACGGCAGAACCACTCTATTCATAGACCAGGAGAATCTGTCTCTGGTGTTGGAGCTATCCACGGTTAGTCAACCAAAAACCAAAATAAAAGATTTTTCACGTTCACACAAGGCGTTAATTTAATTTTTTTAATGTTTTTTTTCATTGACTCTAGGAACAATGAATATAGCTAGATTTTCAACTTGAGTTTCGGATGTTTACTCAGAGTAAGCAAAAAGGGAATTGAAGCTTGAATCTTTCACAACAAAATTGATAACGTGTGTACATTTACTTGTGTCACTTATCTGTTGAATTTATTGGACTCGGGTACCACCAGCAGGCAGATGAATGGCCTAGATCGAGCGTACCTACAAATCTAGGACAATCGCATCGCTCTTGATACGATGCGGCTATCATGAAGCAACACGCATCTGGAATAGTTGGGATGAAATAGACTATAAGGCCCAATGTCACATTCGTTGACATGCTAAACTACAATGCTTTGATGTACTTGTCAGTGGATTAAGTGTACACAAATTTAAACCTTAATGCATTAATTGCAGACTCCTGTTAGTTTTCTGTAACTCTACGGTGACTATCGTAGATTTTTATACGTGTAGTAATGATTTTAAACAAGTATGGGATAAGTCAAAAGTCAGATATAATGGCAGCAGTGGCAGTGGTGATTTTTTAATAAGCAATAAGATGACGCGACGAGCATTTCGTGTGCCCAATGGTAAATGTAATAACTAACATAGTGCCTACTTTTTTGAACAGCGTATTCAAAAAAACTCAACTCTGCTCTGCTGTTGTCATCCAGAGATATAAAATCTTCCTCCTCATGTTATTTTCGTTATGCTGGCAACATTGCACTTTAAATTGGAACAAATTACAGCTTTCATACTGCTGCTTGGCGACAGAATAACTGGCAACGCAGTGGCACCATAAACCCTTCTCATGCGGACTAAAACTTCTTAAAGAAAGACTTTAAATGTTTTAAAAATTGTTTTTTATACTGCACAATGGATAGTTAGTGGGTTCACCATTTTATTTGTATACGTACATGTCATGTCATGTCAAAAGATCGTATGTCCAATCTGTATGTTTTCCAAGACCAATAAACTGAGAAAAAACTAACATAAAAAAAATTAACTCAGCATTTTGAAGTTCACGACCTCATTACCTGTACATGTGAAGTAGTATCTGAACATTGTACGCTTCATTACAAATGGTCATAATCGCACTTCTTATATCAACAGGGCAGGTGTTTTGAAGTAAAATAATGTATATTTTGCGATTCCTCTAGCAAGCTAGGTAGAGAAAGGTCCTTTCACGACGACAACATGATACCTCACAACATAGTTGCATTGGTATTGTGGGTTGTGGTCTGTAGTTACTTACCGGAGCTAACCATTAGGTTATATGGCTCGTTTGTTAAATTGTTCTATAAAAGTCGCATTCACTCAAGCATTGCATGTGCCCGCAATGATGCACCAAATTCACGAGAGATCGACCATCTGCGTAGAATATGTTACATCGCTCAAGTGTTTGCGCTGACAACGATGCACTTGTATTGTACTTTTACTCTAGTTGCTCGATAGGGCTAACACGAAAAAAAAAAACAGTGACCAGACGTAAAAGCGATGATATTAAACCGTCCTCTTATTACCAAATACTCACAGCCACTGCTTGATAGCGTTGACAAGTAGACGAGATCGAATCTTTTAAATACCCATCCGACGCATGGATCGCCGTACTTTCAGGCAATTGGGTGAACAGCCCCTAATGCTCTGATCCAAATAAACTAAGACAAAGTCGTTGCTCTCTGCAGAATTCGAACCGTCGGACCCGAATTGTCGGGCCTATACCTTTAGGCCACGCAAGTTGAGTATTACCAGAGTATGGTTGCCACGTAGAGAAGGATGGACGAACATAACAAGGCTGAATGGCAGTCGGAGATACGGGCGACCGGCGCAGGACGCGGGGCACTTCCTCCGGCTGACACGCGTCCCCTTATCGCGTTCATTGATAGAATTATCTACACGAGGTCGCGGCGCCCGTCGTCCGAAGCTATCGCGCTGCCGCCAAGCGAATAACGACCTTACGAAACGCCCCAACTACCGCTTCTCCTAAATTAATAAGCTACAAAAATTGCCTTGCATTTGCTTCCGTGTCGTCAATTAGACCGCTGTCTAGATAGATTTCGTCGCTGCTTGCCTCTCCTTTGATTATCACAGCTTCTTAATCACTATATACTTCTTAACACCTATTGAACGATGTCAGTTGTTGACCCAGAAAACGTCGTTGTAAAAAGCGACGTTTTTCTATTTTTAGTATAAGTGCTCTCAATCTTTCTACTCTAACGGCCACAAATGGTATGTGCTATTCATATTTTATGAACGGGTAGGAACAAACAAGTAGGTGACATTTTTCAACCTTTAATTTTCTTTTATAACGAGATGAACAAGACCCACACCATGCAGTATTTGGATCTGTTATGCGCTCGTGAGGAGCGTCACTATAAAAAGTTGTATCTATATACCCGGGAATTTTTGTATATATTGCACTTCATACCAGGACACTGGAGTGCTTGTACATTACTACTGTTTGATGTCAGAATATCTGGCTATACTGTAGTATTCTCCAAGCAATCATGTATTGACTTTGGCTTTTCGCTCAGACAATGAGCGAAAAGCCAAAGTCAATACATGATAGGATATAGGTCAATTTACGTTTACTATAATGATGAATGAACGTTTAAAACGCCACCGTGTTAATAACAAAAACAGTTTACAATAGTTATTGTTTACGTCTTGGGAAGTAGCTTGATAAAAGGCCTTATTTTAGGTCTTAATAATTACAACATTGCAACTGGCTTTGAATGATTCTAATAATATCTTCAACATACATTTATTTCTCGATGATAAGGGATTCTGTGATGTATCGATAAGTTTAAGGTGAAGAAACATGAACAAATATATGAACCTTGTATAAAACCTATTATAATTAAAACAGAATTATCACAGTGGTGACAATTGGTGGAGATATCGGGTATCATACACACAAAAACATTTCAGAGGATTTGAAAACCTCCTTTTTGAAGACGGTTAAAGTATTTTTGGACCTACTGGTGCGTAGCAATGTAAAGGCCAACCGATTTATAACAGTTCCTTTATGAAGGTTATTATTAAAGTAATAATTTAAAGAATAATAGATTTTTTTTGTTAGTAAGTTTTAAATTAGTTTTTAAAATCTTCTATACGTTTGTTACCGCTGGAACCCGGAAGTGCGCATTTTTAAATTTGACTTTAAAATTTCTAAAATTACGTTGAAATCTTCTTGCCGAAATGCCGTGGAATTCTAAAAAAAAAAAAACATCGTTTTCACATACATATGTTGCAGTTAGAGTTAGTTTTTATCATTTTAATGCGTTGATTGCAGCTAACGAAGTCTTTAATATTTTTGATAATGCAGTTTAATTTTGGTAAGTAAATACATCCAAATTAGTAACTTACGGTAGTCCACTGTTGGACGTAGGATCTCGCACAAAATAGCTTAGTTTAAAGATAATGATAGTTATTTAGAATTTAGTTTGTTACCACATGGTAACTGATTCCCTTAAGATTTGAAAACAAAATACAATTGATAGTTATACGTTAGTTTTTTTTACAGTTTGTATGGAAACAAACGGATAATTTGCGTGATATAGCTTTCAATACTATAAAAATCTACAAATCTGAAACAATTATTGAACAGTCACGATTACACACATTCGATTTTGAAACATGTTTTCATATTTCTTAATTACATTTGGATGTTGTTCATTATTTTATTGTTTCTCTACATTCATGGACAATTACAACAGAGTATCAGATATTTATTAATCATTATTTAATTTATTTATAAACACATTTCTAATTTTACAACAGCTTAGTGCTAATCGATATCATAAATAAAAACGGAATTCAACACGCTAACTATTGCTCTATATTCTACAATGTACGTTTTGATTGTGTTTTCTTAATTTAAATAGAAAATGAACCATCTTTAGTGGAAATATTTCAATAAAAGCTAAGGGAAATATAACGGAATTCACTTAAACCAAAATAAAGCTCTCGGTATTGTGACTATAATATCATACTATAATATAATAAACACCTGTGTACATACAGATTTCTCATCTTGTATCTTTGGGTGAAGAGCACAGCGCAGAATTAAACGGAGTTATGAAAGTTTTCCGACATTCCCGTATCGTGATAATTGTGTCGGTAAAAACCTAAATTTATTGTACCGTCTTTATTAAAATTTATTTTACCGTATTTATTAAGATGGCCGCGGTGTCAGGAACACAATCATCTTTGTAGATCACCAAAGCAGCTTCCGCTGTACAAACCAAATCTGGATCAGACCATCAAGTACCTAACCTCAAAGGAATCGGGTGTTATGTGGAAGTAATATTAAGTATAATTTAAATATTTAATTTAAAGTAACACTTTTGCATTTATCTCAGTGAGGTAAACAAAGTTCAATTCCTCACGAGTTGGCACTTGATTTAATGGAACATTAAACCATCTGCAACGACGACGACAACGAGCATCGGGATTCACTTAACATTAGGTAAACCTAATGCTCGTAACCTACCTGCTTTTATATAAAATGGCAATAAACGAAGGGATACACTATTATTTGGCTACTACGACAACCGAGCCAATAGCGATTAAAATCTTGATAAGTAAAAAAATAATAATTTCCATTTTGTCATAAAATGTATTAATCGAGTTCATATTAATCCTCATATAAATCCTTAATCCTTTTCAACAAAAATACACTTAATTAGGGAGAACTCAAAAACTCCTCGTCAAATCTCGCTAAAATTTATATAGAACAACACGACAAGCACCGGCTTTCAAATATAATAAGAATCATCAAAATCGGTACACCCGATCCTCCTCCTTTTTTGAAGACGGTTTAAAACAGAGATTCATACGTTCGCTTTTAAAACTTATTTAATACTTCAAATTGTTCCAAAACAAAACCAGATATGTTATAACATAAAAACAGCTATAAAAACCAATACGGTAATGCGTCGTTTATACTCGTATGTATTTCAAACGAAACGTTAAAAAAAGACAGTTAGACGTCAGAAGACGGAAGACGCTAGAAGATAGTTAAACGAGTTGTTATTATCTTAGCAAAAAGTGCACTGGCGCCGCCGGCCGCCGATATCCGGCTAGAGTTTTAAAGTCTGTCTGTCATGTTGCTTTTTAAAAGTTTCGAAAGAGATAAAGAAAAGGCTTCGGTTCTTTAAGCGGTCCCTAGTCGGTAGTAGTCGATGTTTATCTTATCTGTGAAATAGACTAAAGTGCCCCTCTCAGGGTCCCTTTGGCACGCGCTTTGTAATATGCACACTTAAAATCGGAGACCGCTTAGCCGCTTGGCAGTGAAAAAATAGTGAGTGCAACAAGAAAACCGTTTCCTGTTATCTACGATGCGTTACAAATGCGTTACACCTATCAAGTTTCGTAACGTTGCTTCAACACGAGAATGGACAAGTATATCCTTAGATATTACAGGACAGGTTTCAAATGCTGAATTTACAAATGTTGTCACATGAAACCTGATTGTTAAGACAATAGAATGCATGTGCTCAATTTGTTTACAAGTAATTTTACACCTAATGACAAAATTCGAAAGTGTCTTCGTTTTTTTAAATAAATGGGCTTTTCTTATTTCTACTGCTGTTTTTATATATTTCTTGTTTAGAAATTAAAAAGTACTTCATGTGTAAACGCGTTGTTAGTTTTGTAAGGAGGAATGCTATTTTGTAAAAGGCGGATTGTGTCTCTGGAATATTCTCTACCGTTTTTTTTTTCTTTTCTATTAGCGATGCCTTTATAGTAAGATAAAAATATTTTCTGTAATAGGGGGGTTTTATATTCAATAAATTTTACGCTGGTTGACGCCCATATCCAGAACAAATATCTGTAGTTCGTACAAATATTTGTCCCTGGTAGGAATCGAAGCAACACAGCCGATAGCTTAGCAACTTTGCCAAAAGGGGCATAGTAAAGAGACAGACGTAATTAGGGATAAAAGAAAATTTTATATGAAAGAAGTACTACAACATCGTTGCCACTTTCACTTTCTACATCTATTCAATAAACTGACATTGGGAACATAATTATGATATTCTAATTTTTAAATAATGATCTAAAGCCTTAATTTTTTACTGCCTCAACATTTTATATCAAGTAGCTGTTATGTTTATACTTATAAGAGGGCAGGAAGCGGCACTGTTTACTTTCATAACGCGGTGAATAACACGCGGATACGAAAATTAGGTCGATCCGGGTAAAATGCGATACCTGGTTACCGCACCGTCGCGTCCGCGTCGCCCACGAGCAACGGTATCCCGCTACTGTTAGCTAGACCCTACAAACGACCAATTCCCGCCAATCGTACTTCCTAGAAACATAACTGTGGGCACCTTTTTTACCATCTTCCAGCTGCGTTAGGACATTATAACGATACGGAACGAACGGCATGCTTCCGCCCCTCCGCTGTCACAGTTGGACAGATAAAAAATTGGCGCGCTTTTTAAAAAAAAAATACAAGGCAACAGCTATGCAGTGTAGTGCTTACGGGTGTGTTCGCGACGTGCACATTGCAGTTGCAGTTGCGGGCGGTGTGTCGTTGCTTTCGGTCGACGTCTCCTCCTCCCCGTTCGGAGCGATGGCGCAACGCAAGACGCAAGGTCGATTGGTCGTATAAATAACGCGTCCGGCGTTTGTCGTTCGCTGCGCGATGGCGATGGCGGGGCACGGTGCGTCACTCGCGGTGCGCGAACGCTTCCGCGGCGCGTGTGGCGCGCGGGCGTTCGACGTTCGACTGTTTCGGCCGACCGCCGCTCGCCCATTCACTCGCGCGCATGAATGAACGACGCACGTGCCCCCGAAAAACGGACCGAAACAACCGCCAGGGGAATATGGCCTCGCTGACGACGTCTAGACTGACGGATAGACTTGTCTATGCCCCGTACGTGCCACGTATGTGCTGGCCGTTATGTAACGCGCACTAACGCAGCGTGTGTGGAGGAATTTATGTCAATTTTTTTAGGCAGCTTACACAAATGCTCGCTCAGTCATGTTCAGGATGTTATTGATGGAAATAAAGAAATTTTAGCCAATAGACCGATGCAGTCTTCTAGCAGGTGTTGTAGAGGGGTAGAGCGCGATATGAACTGCCGTGTGTAGAAACGAATGAGATTTTAGCCCAGAAATCAGTTGGAAGCTAATTATCAATTAACAATAACAATCAGTACTTCGGAATATGTAATTCCATCTTGTACATTTTAGATGTTTAGTTAGTATTTGTTTTTTGTCTCACCTACGTAAATTGACAACCTTTATGGGTGTCTCTGTAAACGTAGTTGCAGATCTTTACTGAGGGAAATTTAAAGGTTGAAACTCGTTGCAAAGTCCATCTGCGTTGGTGCAACCGCATTGACCATGATTCTACCGCCAAAGAGTGCTGCTTGCATTATTGTTTTCAGGTTCAAAGGGCTGTTGTCAATGTTGTTTCTGAGTGGATTTGACGAACTTATATCCATGCATGGAAAACGCAGCGCAGAGCTATTTTTGTACTCGTTCTGTATAAATACCTTATGGAATTGCGTTGTTATAAGTCAGTGGGTCGTTTACCATAATGCGTACGACTTAATAACTTTATTTCCAATAAAAATATTGAACTGATTGCAATAAAATATAAAAAAGATATCAAAGGAGACCGTCAGCCGTGGAACTTTACGAAGTATCAGTATTAGAGTTCGATAACTTTCGAAATGATAGGTCCTGACTACCTCAAATACGCTATATACAAAAGTATCAATACTAATTTACGTCTTCTGTATCATAGCTTTGTCCTGGACGATACTGCTTGCTATTTTTTTATAAAATTCGCAGCTAGGCAAGCGATGTGACTGAAGGAAAGGTATTTTTTAAAGGAT
The DNA here is from genome assembly GCA_018247955.1 of Eurytides marcellus marcellus. Taxonomy (NCBI): domain Eukaryota; kingdom Metazoa; phylum Arthropoda; class Insecta; order Lepidoptera; family Papilionidae; genus Eurytides; species Eurytides marcellus. Next base: position 928 of record DWHQ01000423.1, on the reverse strand, counting down.
AGCGAGCAAGCAATTTTTTTTATGGAGTAGACCGACAAACGAGCAAGCGGCTCACCTGATGGTAAGTGATAACCGCCGCCCATGGAAATTTGCAACATTAGAGAACTTGCAAATGCGTTGCCAGTCTTTAAGGAGGGGAATTTTTGAAAGAGGGAGGGAGAGGAGGAGAGGATGAGTGGAAGGAAGCCACCACCAGCCACCTCACTCACCGGACGAAACATGGAAGCACGAACACTTCCACTTTACCCCGATTTTTTGTGAGGTCGTGGTACTTATCCGGTTCGAGCCGGCCCATTCAGCAACAGGGTGAGTTGTTGCGTAAATCTACCATCGACGAAATATATTTCGAATGAAATAAATCTCCAATTAACTTTAACTTCTTGAATATATACAGAATTGTGTTGACTTACATTTATACATGTACTTTTTTACCAATTTTATGAGCGCACGCGAGTGTGTGTGTGCGCGCGCGAGCGCGTGTGCGTGTTTGTGTGTGTGTGTAAAACTGAGTAAAAATATAATGCGCGTGCGTTTGGGGATACAGATTTTTTATAATTATTTCAGCACTTTACACAAGATATTTACATAGGCTTGTAGGCAGTAACTAGAAATATTAATCCATGATCCATTACCCTCCTGCAGGACCACGGTGACGTTGGCCGAGAGGTGGGCGGCCGCCTCGTCGGCGAAGGCCAGGCAGTTGGCCACGTACCGCAGCCACCGACTGGAGTCCAGGATCGAGTAGTACTGCGAGTCCTGCAGCTGGGGATTTAATAACACCACGTGAACAACCCGAAAAACCCTTGTAGGCTGAATATTGTGTATCATTACTTTTTTCAGGACCCATCGCTGGGGGTCCCGCCCGCGTTCTCTACACCGACACACAGTAGGGATCACAGTAGCTCAACAAACACGGTAGGAAGAGTTC
>DWHQ01000422.1:0-14231 GCA_018247955.1 Eurytides marcellus marcellus | reverse complement strand
GCATATATGCCGACGTGCTCGTATCAAATCGGATTCACCGAGGCTAATCTTTTTTGATAATTCTATTTCAAATCCGTTGCTGCAATTGTTCTAAATAAACCAATTTAAACGTAATGTATTAGATTTTTTGTGGTTATTGTACATTTTTTTTTTAAAAAGACGTATTGTCGAATTCCTATTACGCAAATGACACGATCCGCTCGGTCGGCGTCGTCTCCGCGGCCCCGGCCGTGCCATAACGGCATCATCAATCATCTGTAATTTGATTTCTATGCTCAATTATTGCGTCCGCGGAGGTCGACGCAGCCGTACGCCGCTTCCCCTGCCCTGTGCCCACTGTTCCGTTGATGTATGTAGGTAATAGATAACGGATTTTGACGGCGATTGTTGCCAATAAACTCTCGCCCGATCACTTACAGTTGTCTCTGAATAGGAAACGCCGAATCGCTCGTCTAACAACTGCGGTGTATTAACGATTAGCAGACAGTATTATTATGTTAGTTGTCGCCAATATCCAGAAATTATTCTTTAAAGTAGTTATCTAAAAGGTTTGATCATCAATCGTATTGTTAATTTCTTAATTATTCAGTGTCGACTAAACACACCAATATTGATACCATCATAATGTTTTCTTAGTGATCAAATTAATTAATATTCCACAAATCAAATCTATTGTCGTCAATGGCTTATAATGGAGCATCGTGACAGACGGTAGGCGCTAAACGTGATAATCACAAGAGGCGCATGACAACGGCAGCGCACGCGCATCGGTCACGACCGCCGTCGCCCCCGGCTCTACCGCCCCATACAAGCTCGCGAAGTAGCTCTTTTAGACAACGATCTTTATAGCCGCTCGTCAATCTAGGCACTGTCACACGCTTATTTTCGCATCCATCAACACGGCGACGGACGCCAACGAGCGCCGCATACGAACAGCAAAGGGGACACCTGTTTCACTCCAGCCACATAAAGGGTCGTAACGACACGCTAACGATGGGCGACTTGTTAACTTCGTATCACGGGTCGCGTACGCGGATACTCGGATCGTAATCGGCGGAGCGACATCGGATTATCGAGGGTGGTGATGATGGTCATGTCGGAATGAGGCGCTCGTGCAGCTAACTGTCTGTCAAAGTGGTGCAATCTAACGGTAGGTGGCGCAGCGAGTTGCGCACGAGCAACCGCCGACCGCGCTCACGACGCCTCCTCCTCCCTCACACCTCACCGATTGCCCAAATCCACGCGGCAAATCCGAATTCGTCACCAGCCTCCTCTTTTTATCTAGACACGCGTCCCCGATTGTAACGTTCAAATCGGCAATTTTCCGAGAGATACGGTTACCTTTCCGGTCCGACCCGAATTCGATTTATTGTCGAAATCTCCGACTGCGGTCCATCGATGAACGGTTTCGGTGAACGCGCTTTTGAAAATTTATGCGATTGCCGGAATTTGTATTTCACATGCTCTTAATTTTATTGAGTGTGTTATAATTAGAACAAATTTAGTTTATAATATTCAAAGCGTTTTTCTCGCCTAAACATACTTAGTCTCATAGCAAGGAAAATTGCGCGAAGCGCACGCATCCGCGTAGGTTACCTAGTTAAAAAATTAATGAGACCTAAAAGTACAGAAAATGTCATGTTATTGTTATTCAATGTTAAACATTATTCAAGGAAATAAATATGAATGGGTATATAAATTCAATTCTAATCTGAATTGACACGTTTTGTGTGCCAGAGAAAATCTTTGTCATTTCCTGAAATGCATATAACACTAAAATACACTGTGAGACGAATCGTACTGAGGTGGGTGTGCAATATTGATAGTTTAACAGGCTAAGATTTCCTGGTATTGTTCGAACTTGACGTATAACAGTACGTGTAAATGCCTCAAGCAAGTTACAGGGCCGCACCGGATTTGTGTTTGTCTTACAAAGGTAGGATTGAATCAACGTTATCTGCTTACAGCAGCTTCTCAAAGCCCACGCTCGTAAATAGACTCTTGTCCAAGCCAGTCTATCGATTTTGAATGAAATATGACCAAATAAAACGAGCCCCGACCAGAATTCTGATCAATGATAATAACGCATAAATGACGAGACGTGGGCAACGTAATCTATGGAATAAATGTTAACTCACACATATTTAAATATGTGAACGGTTGATATTTTATTATGGATATAAAATAAACATTTAAACGAATCATCCTAAGAAGAATATCTTATTTGAGTTTACCCGCGGCTTTGCTCGCGTGGAAATTAAAGTTAATTGTTAAATGGAAAGGGAAGTTAATTTCAGGTCGATTTTCCTGTTTCACATTTTTACGTCAACAGTACCATTGCTGTGTGTAATAAAGACAAACGAACTAACACGTTTAAAAAAATATAATATTGGCAAAGATGGTAAATATTAAATAAATAACTAATAGTAAAGTTTTGAAACATTGATCAGAATGGATTTGGTGTGGAAATAGAGCAATAACGTAAATTGTTTATAGCACGATCATTGACTACAATACCGCCGTATCAACTCGCCTCCTTGTTTTGCTTGACCGCAAGCAACACAAAGCCAACAATAATTATAGGAACTTGCACCTGATAGAATCCATTTACAGCTTCGCTCAATCTTCCTGGTCGGCAGTTTCGGAGGGGGAATTGCATTGCGGCTTACCGGTTTTCACGGGAATCGAATCCGCGGTGTTACCAATCTAAACTTGGCGGTGGCACGGTTGTTGCAGATGTAAGACAATCCCTCCAACTCCGATATTGAATTTCAAATAGCCTTAGTGTCTAGAAATCGTGGTACATTCCCAATAGGATGGTTTCAAGTTGAAGTGAAGTTTCAAGGATATTTCAACAAATTAAGCTGATAACCATACTTTGTTGTCTATAGTACGTTCTTTAATTTTTCCCAACAAAACTGAGCGTTCAGTTTTGTTTGGACTATTTCCGAAGAGACGAGACGAGCATACCGTACCCATGGTATACGACACCCATAACAATAAAGTGCCGTACACTATTTTATTAAGTTATTCACCAAAACTGCTTTATACAGCGTTGCGCTCTAAAAGATAAGATATAAATTGATCTATCTCTATTAGAGATCTCTCATTGATTTCGCTGGCAACATTGCCCTTCAAACCAGAACACAGTTGGTGCTTACAGTGGTACCGACCCAAGCGGACTCTGTAAAAAATCCTGCCACTTAACCTTTGAAACGTGCATTACACAATTTTTACCTTACGCTATTTCGCCTGGACCTGTTTCGGATATGGAATTGCCTAACGTTTATCGAAAATTGTTAATTGGTGCGAGAGAGACCCGCTTGAGTACGGAACCCGCGACCGGTCCAGGCTAACGGACCTCGAGTGAGCTCATTAACGACCGAGGAAAAGGCTTCTTGCCGCCGCTAAACTGTCATACGTGCCGTCACACTGACCGACACAATTTATGACAAGACATATGAAAATAAACACCGCACCTATTAACTGCAACGGTAAATATTAATTATTTTCATATGTAGGGACAATGTTTTAAGTAAAAAAATGCTACTGCGTAATAATACGGAGCAGAGAAGATAGGTATAAATTTCTCATTTTTTTTTTCTTCTCACTGCAATATGGAATGGCAGATCGCTATGAGTTTTACATCACTGTTTATTGTTTCTTTCACGCAACAATGAAACAACAATAGTTTTTAGAACAGATAGTAACAAAGGTACTTTAATCTATATCTTTCTATCTCACATCATTTTCAAAAGACAAAACAAAAAAAATTACCTTTACATAAAAATCTATATGAACGACACCGTTGGTAAAGCCTAGTTGTGAATGATTGCATAATTTCATACATTTTTTCAATTCATTTAAATCATTATTGGAATTCCATATTAAGTAATTTATACACCAAATGTTCAACTAATGTGTTAAATTGATCAATGCATTACTTTGTATTTATATTTAGTCAGTTATTTTCTTTAGCACCTACCATAAACTCTCACCACGTGCGGGGGTTGAATAGAGAGAATTCCAAATGACATTAAGTCCGCCCTTTGTAATTCCTATTTATAAGGAATTACAATAAAATATAAATAAATAACTTTATAGAATATAATTTTTTTATGAGCTATGTTTCTGAGAGAACATTCGTTTCGTTCACAGCCGATATAAAACGAAGAAGTGTTCCATAGGCGGATCTTTATTGTTAGTGAGACGCGTTTCAGACAAGGCGGGCGGCGCCGAGCCCGGCCGGGGGCCAACACGACGCTTCTGCCCCCGCCTTCGCCAACCCATTGTTACCTCTCGGCCCAGTGCGCCGTGGCATCCTGTGCGCTTGCAATTAATACCATTTTATGGCCAGCTGTAACCGAGATAATTATTACTGGCCATAGGTTACGCTGTCATTCGGAACCGTTGTAATAAAACGACTCGTGTGCTTCGTGTATGTGCTATTGTGTGTTATATTTAGACGAAGCGCGACGGGGCAATGCAATATCTAAGAATACCGATCTTATTATTCAGCGGGACAATGTAGAGTTCTTTATTGATTAATTCAAAGACACACATAATTTTTTTTTTGTTATAAGAAGATAAAGTGAAGAGAAGGGCAAGTTGTGCGCCTGATGATAAGCGACACGTCTGCCCATAGCAACATTGCCTTTCAAACAGCAACACAGGATGGTTTACACATCATGCTTGGCAGTAGAATAACTGGCAATGCAGTGGTATCACACCAGACGGACTCGACTGCGTTTGGATCCTACCACTTAAAATCGCCATTGTCATTTTTATAACTTTTTAACCGCACGCAATAATGCTACAGTATACGATGCAAACAATAATCTAATAGAGATTGCCTTGCAGTGGCCGTTATAGCGCAGTTGCGGTAGACTTGCGCGCACCATACAAATGCGTAAGCGCGACTGACGAACAATCTTCGCTAGCATTAAGCTAATATGTAATTGATTGGTTTCCCTATGCACGGGAGTGCCGGCTCGCTCCTGTCCCACTGATGGCGAATGCAAAAACGCTAATGCCATAACGGTGCCGCGCTACATCTCTTCCGGCTCGCAGCGATCAGCGCCCGTCGAGATTTGTCACTTTTCGTGGACTGGTCTTCGCCACATCACTGTATGGGCCCATCCGAGAATGGCTTATGAGGCACTCGTGTTTTATGAGATCCTGGTACTTTTGAGCGATAGCAAATTATATAGTTTTTACACTTTTTGAATTCGTCTGATAGATAAAGCAACTAAAGTTCACCTTCATAGAGTTTAAGATCGTATAACGTCTACCTCTTAAATTATCACTTATATTTTGGTAAACTGTTTAATTGTTTTTTACCCTCATAAAAATAATTCCGACGGTCACTTTCGCTCGGCGGCCGGCCGTCTAAAGACCCAATTCGCACCTCGGCCCGATGTGTTTATCGTGCATAAAATTAATCCACATCAAAACTGACGTTAACGAAACGCGTGTGTATGCTCGAGTCGAAAATGAACACAACATGTAGGACAGAATCAACGGAAAACCGTTACAGTTGATTACCGCGAAGGTTTGCGCCTAAAAGCTTTTCATTTGTTTCGTTTATTGTTTTGTTATCGCGTCAAGTGTCAGTCATTATAAAGTGCTGTCAAGAAAACTCGATAAACAGGTGCAAATAGAAATGTTATGTTTTGTTTCGAGTTAAGGAAAAAATGGCAGTAATAAATTTTCTATATTCACGGTGATCAACATCACGTCCATGGTCGTTATCGCCGAAAGACGATAACGGTACACTGCGGGGAATAAATCTTCGCTGTTTTTTTTTTTCGGTTCAGAAATTTCTCGGTGTGTAATTTTAATTGCGGAAGCGGTTCCGTTGCGCGTGGGAGCCTTGCGTTGCATTACATACATTGTTTAGATGTAATTGTATTTTTCAATCATTTAATTTATATATTTCGAAAGATGATAGTTTCTACTAGGCAGTTATATTTTATATATTATTTACCTATCGCTGCACATAAATGCTTATTACCATTTACGTACCGTACGCTGAACTATTAAAAAAAAGTAAAAAGAATAAATTCTCTTTATTTTTCAACCGAGACAATTGAATACTTAACTGCAAATCTCATGACAACAAGCATTTTATCAAAGCCAGTCTCGCTTCGAAACGAAACCTGTTTAAATATTGACCGCCACGACTAAAAGTGACCGCGTGTTGCCATCGCATTGCAAGAAAGAACTCGGCCCATTCCAGTGATTCCGGCCGTTCAGATGTGTCGGCAAGTGCTTCTCAGCGTCGTCGGTATCGCTGTAGTTTACCGGAATCAGCTCGCTGCGTAATTTAAGTGGAGCGATATATTGCGGGCGCACGATGAGACGCGAAACGATGCCGGCGCGCGAATCCCGTTGCCGGCGACGCCATTACCGCCCACCGCACGGCGCACGCGTAGAAAAACCGACCACCGCGCGCATGAAGATGTCGCCCGACGATAACATTGGACAGACGGCTAACAGTTGACACGGCCCGCGCTTATCGCGCTTTCGAATCGAGCACTCGACGCGAATGTCCAATTATGTTCTCACAGAACAACTGCCGGCGACCGTACCGAACTTTGAATGCAAATCCCAATCCGTACCGCAGGCTTGACGACAGTAAAACAAACATGCGGTGCTTGCTATGCGGTACTTTTAACGCGATACAGTCACGTCGTTATATGCATTTTAACGATGGACCATCGGTGTATAGTGCGACATGTTTTATAATGTCAGTGGAAAGAAATGCTAGAGATTGTTTTTCCCGTGTTGTCAAGTAACAATCTTCTGTGGTAAAGCCATGTGTTATATTGTTGTATGAGAAGGTCGACTCTGCCGAGGATAACAGCTTCACAGAAAATCTCATTTCGTAGTAATATTCCCACACGACACTCATCATCCATTCTGTCGGGTAAGTAAGGTAACCGGCGAACCCTATTAGAGGTTGCAGAGAAACGACGGGCAATAATTAAGCATCAGTTAAACTTCCTAGTCCATAACAACCTTAGCGCATAAAACATGAAAAAAGAAAAAAAAAAGCACTTGTAATAAATAAACTATGAAAGTTACTACTTATACAACCTATGAGCTAGTAATAATTTATTCGAAACGACTGTTTAGCAGTGTGGTCTGCCCAACGAACCAATATTACGTCTAATTGCTCCCACACTCACTAATGTCACTTTAGATATCCGCCAAGACCACAATTCACGAACATATAGGGCAATCAAGAAAACGATTACTTACGCCCATAGTCTCGCTGTCTGGAGATTACTTAAAGCAATACCTGGACCTCCGTAACGATGGGACATTAGTGGCCTATCCGTTTTATTCTATACTATTTTATTTTTGAACGCAACATAGTTTTAAGTGGCATTTACAAACACGGGCGTTATTGGAATTTTTGCAATAATAAATAGGCAGAAGGTTACAGGTAAAATTGTATTGATCGGTGTATTCTGACCATTTCTATACTTTGCCTCCGGTGCATATGGCGGCCGCCCTTTACCTGTTCTATAATACGCACAATGATTACTTCCCGTTGCATTCCCTACGCCTCGGGCTAATAATGCTCGGACATTTCCTGCACAATACCTCCTGTATGATCGCTTTAAACTAATCTATATACATCGCGTCCGCTAGATTAACATAAGACTATTAAGATTGGAATCGCCCAGCGATTATTGTTCTGCAATCAGAAAACAATATGCGGACTGAATGATTGAATCGATATCGGAACAAATGCATCGCTTTCTCGGATCAATTCCGTCCCCATCTCTTTGAGACTAAGCGATAAAGACAGGTTGTAGGCGCTTCGTCGGAGTTCAGTCCAATAAGTTTAGCATTAAAGATAATAAATTAAATTATTTTGCGGACGTCTGTAGTATTTGGTATACTGTAATCTGTCTACTTTTAATAATCAAATGGTCTTCGTAAGAATTCTGTCATTATTGGATTTTTCTTTATTAATATTATATTTTACTGAGTACAGCTAAAAAACAACAAAACACTTACATTCTACCGCAGATTACACTATTTGCATATAATTTACTTTATATCTTTACCGAGTAAAACGGAAGAGCCACGAGGTGGTTTCTATCCAATAAGCTTGTCAAGGGAAATATGGAATTCATAAAATTCCGATGTAGCGTGGAAGAATTTGAAGTTTTGCTCATCTCATCAGAGGTAATCAATCCAACTCTTTTAAATGTATGAAATACAACCATTATTATGGATCGTGGGATCAGAGACTATGGACAACAGTGGTTATTTAACACCAAGTAAACCAATTGATCGCCTGCCCAGCAAGGACAGCCTATCAACTGCCCAGGAAAAAGAATCTTCTATAATATTTTATATTTTGGACCATTAAATGTTGTATATAACGCTAGTGATGAATGAATATGAATATGATTAATCTTAATGAATAGTAATAGAAGTTTGTGTTTCACATATCCGAAGTAGTGATAAATTGCTCGATAAGCAGTATTATAACTATTTACGCCGAGAGACCTAGGGCTTTATTTGCCTTGTCGTATATGTTTACACGTTTGAAGGATAGCCATGTTCATGCGTTTTACAGTAATCACCTCCGTGCCAATGTCGGCGATGTTTTCTGACGACACCGGAATTATTCGTGCCGTGACACCTATGGCCCCGGCTCGACAACGTGTGTTTAACTAAATTTATTTTCAATACGCTGCCAGACGGGTTTCCCATATAAACCAGCTATAATTTAACGTGCCCGTTATATTTATGAATTATCTTGATTTTGCTACAACTTACTGATATGCACTCTGAGGTTAAAAATACTGCAGAATCCATTAGCAAACACATCTGAAGCGATGTTTGATTATTCGATTATCGCATACACGAGAGAAACGTGATACTTTCTGTAAAAAAATAACTATTCATGTTTTCGATTTACACGAAGGGTTTCTGGCACCCGACTGTTATTTCGGCGAAGGGTCTTCGTGACTTCACCTTTCTTGATGAACCTTTAGCAATGTGGCTGTTGCGGATTTTATTTTACTTTATCGTTTTGTTATTGTAATGAATACTAACATAGTCATACATGCTGGACGATTGTATTTTTTTATAAAATTAAGTCACCAATTGTTTGTGTAAATAATATTTAATTTTAATTCTTTTTCAATTTCAAGTTATATAATAATTAACAAATATTCGCACCTTTAGTTGTTAAAATATAAGTCGAGAGTGCGCTGTCCTCCATTAAACCTAAGCCATGAAATAATTGTATATATACTGTTAGATTGTACACAACTGAACCTTATTATAAAATAACAGTAGGTTCCGCTCATCAGTCACAAAATAAAAATAGAAAAAACTAAGACAAATCCGTGCATTACAAAAAAAATAACAGTTTCTAGTTTACGCTTCGTTAACAATATTTTTTTTCTTATGAGCTTCTCATTTATAATGTGGCAATTACAATTTTTTTTATTATAGTTGCAATTGAAAATTCTTAGAAGCATTCTATTCAGTGCGGCTTCGCCATTACGGAGACGCCCGCTTATTATTAGGAAATTCGCTTTAAATATCAACTGTATACCTTCGGAAAATATCTCACGTTTTCAATAATGGGCCTTAGATCTATGTCCGCGACGAGTGCTCGTTATTCTCTTAACATCGGATTAAAGTGCTTACTTAACAGCTAATAAGAGATAATGACCTGTTATTTCGGAAGATTCACGAATTCCGATCGTAAAAGTAAGGTGCACAAGGTGACTGACCTGTAAACTACGCAACCGCTACCCGCCAGCGTCCGTCCTGCAACCAAAAAAAAAAACTGTTAATTACACACTTTTCACGTAGCGTTATCTTACTCATGGCATGCTACATAATAGGCTCGAAAGTAATTGTACCACAGACATATTACCCCATAACGGCGTTCGTGTTTTAAGGCTTATGCACATGATTTCCTCGTTTAAGTTAAAGACATTATGCGGTCGATATAATTGCGAAAGTATCACGTTCTGGAATTTCTTGGAACTCGTTCACGAGTATTCTGCTGTTTGCATAGATAAAGCGGGCACTGTTAGGGCTCAGAGCCGCCCATGTGGAGCTTGTATCTATATTCGAATCTCATAATCTATTATCTATTCCATTGCATCAAAAATTAGGCCAGTGCTATTTTGTGCAATAAGGACTCGTAAATGCATTTTCTATGTGGTTTTTTTCTTTAATCTTTTATCATTACACTAAATATAGGATTAATATAGAAATAAAATCTACACTCGTAGCATAAATTACTTTTATTTGATATAACGAAAAAGTTCCCAGCATTATTTTGTTATAATTCAAATAAATTACAAAATAGCATGAGAGAGCTCCCTACTTGAAAAGCAGCACCTAATATAATCGCGTCTCGTTTCGCATCCACTTTACAGTATTCAAATCTCTATTTTTGTATTCCGAAGAAGAGGTGTCCTAAGAAGAGCATCGTTTAATTTACATTTAACTGTACACATTCAACGGCTCTCCTCGTACGGCCGCTGAATTAAATAGTTTTTAGAAAGTATCAAAATTTGAGAACAGATCTAGATAAGTTTTAACCTTTTCAAGAGGTTCACGCTTGAGCCTTCCCATATAAGTCTATAAATCCCATTAAGAGATAGCGAAAGCTCACTTTCGCCCTATTTAGGCTTCATTAATATATAAAATTGAGTCAATTCATTTAATTTAGCTATCTTTTATATCAAACTGTTATCATTTTTGCACCTTTTTTATGAAAAAAGTCTGATAGAACAATAAAATATGATCTTGCAATTCCATAATTTCTTCACACTTTTGTTTATTCCTATGTAAAATATGGTCCTTTATAACTTTATGTTGATGTTTTTGTTTTTAAAATTCGTGTGCCGGCAACATGGAATATGTAATAGTGACACAAATTATCATCGTAAAAATCAATCTATTATTCGGACGCTTTAAAAAACAGCGTCCCAATTTATCCGACGCCTGACAGGGTTATTATTTTATATCCCACTATATAAAGCGGTGCTAAATTCACATTACCTTAAAAATCAATTTTAACGTCATTTAGTACGTACAATATAACACCAGCATCGGCTGTAAAATATGCTTAAGTTTATTTATTTGAACATCGCCGAAATAACCACTGCTTCGTTTTATCCATATAGTTATAATACATAGTCACATTATTAAAAAATCGATGTAATAAATTATTCCATATGTATTCACACTCATGTATTAAGTCTAACAATCGTTATGGACGTATTTAATCTCAGTGATCAACGAACTCTTACTGTTGTTTTATCCACCATACGATACACCTGTTCAAACACTCGACTCTCTTGCTTGTAATCACAATTTCACAGCCTAATACGATAAAAACTGGCTAAAGAAATATTTTACTTTGCTATATCGTTACACTCAATATCTATATTCATCTTTAATTACTTTCTCGCCGCTATGAATTCAAAAACTCTCACACCCATCGTCAAATATGCGTGAACTTAAACAAAAGATTTTATTTTTTATGTTGGCTGGGATTTGGGTTGAGATTTAATAGTGATCGATTTGATTGATAACTGAGTTCGTTGGTACTAGAACTCGATTGTCATTTTAGCACTCTTTAAGTATTGTATTTTGATATGAAACGGCATACAGCTTGGTATGGTTATTTAATGCAGTTAATATAGAAATAAACGTGTTGAGTGAGATACAGTTGCATGAAATAAATTAATTGTGATACATTAATGACCCACTCGCATATAACCATCTAAAATCTGCAGCCTGTAACTACTCCACGGGCATCTGGGAGTCCACCAGTGTACCAGACACGGCGCCGCACCCCATCTGTCAATGTCACGACAACGGCGAGCAATATTCTCACGTGAGCAATACTAGGAAGTGTTTTTATCGCCATTACGTAAAGAAGCCATTACTGAAGCGCCCAGCCCGGTGCCTCCTTACCCGCTGCGCTGCTCTAGCGCGCCCTAATCTGAGGCAGTAAATTCGTATTAGATAACGACAGCTGAAAAGCGAACATACGTGCACCTCACGAATTAGCGCCGTTTTATCGGAATTAAATCAAACGTTACGCGATTTACACCAGACGCACTAGCGATGCACCGACTCAGAGGCATTATTTACTTTAAACATATTTCCCTTAACAGGCACAGTGTTGCTTGTACCTTGTCCTTTACGACTGTCTGTGAACAAGTACCGTAGGCCAATAACCCACAAATATTGACTCTCCGGTAGCATGTACACCTGTACACAGCGAACTCTGGTATTCCAACGAATTTTAGCTAATACTGCGATAGCTTTTACCTTATTTTACATAAAACTGTATAACCGACTAAGAAAGTGTCTATAAATCTACAATCCTTAAGAAAAAAAGACATCTTTAAAGAAAAAAAAAGCACTGAACCGTGTTAAAAATGTTTGCCGCCACAAAAATCGATCTGAAACACGCTTAGGCACGGAGAGAGGCGTTTTTCTTACCTAACGAATTCTTAGTTTATTAGTTTCGTCGTATTAAATCACGAACGCGTCCGCCTGCATTCAGGGTGAACGAACCAGACATAAAAAATTGTCATTGAAGCGGTAGCTAGGTTATTTATTTGGTGATGAGTATAATTCGATTAAGTTTCGTCAGTTGGCCGTGGACGTTGAACCTCACCAGGTAGGCTATCAAGTTGTACGCTCTTTGGGAACCACATCCATTAAATACGTGATGCAATGCCTCATCGATCTTATTTCGTTAAATTGAATTATCAATAGATTTAACAGTGCTGAAGAAGGCACGTGTAATAGACCGTTTCAATATATCGTTTATCGATTTATTTTAAAACAGAAATGTGGTGACATATTATACCTCTGCTATCATAACTTTTGCTTCCTACAATAATTTTCCAATTCAATATTAATCAATTTCACTCTACACAAACCATTGCGGATGCCATTTGACACGTAATAATTGTATATTTAATTCAATTACAGTAAGATCGTTTCAATGTCCGTAATATTTTTACGTTGAAGTTTCTCTCGAATTCAAATCAGCACAACCCTTTTTAATTATTATTTTTATTCGAACAATTGTCGTTACATACTGCAAGTCTTCTGAGTAATCGTTCTAATAATCTATCTGGGAAAACGTAGAAAAAGTCCAATTGTGCCGTCATCGTAACAGACGTTGAGAACAGACTGTAATGCTTGTCGTTAGGGCTGGGAAAGGAACGGTCACCGATGTGAACAAGGTTACGGGGTTCTAATTGAAAAATGTCAGACACGCCGTCGGACATAGTAACCGCCTTCGTCGGGCTTAACTGTACCGCTACCGTACGCCTCACACCGACTCGCTGCCATCGCAACGGGAAATACTACGCAATGAACAACGACATTGACCGTCACCACTGAACTCGAGGCAATTTCTTCCAGGAACCGCATTCTCCTCGCCCAAACCGCAGTAGGCAAAAACTAATTCGACCGCCGCACCAATCCGCTGAATAGTTTGTTCAGGGTTGGCACTTAATTTTTGGAAGCAAATGTATTAGTGTTGTTTTACTAGCTGATTTAATCTTCCATGTCATGCGTTCATCACAAACTTCTTGGCTGTCGTTAAGGAGAACCAACGAAAGATTCCTTTATTCACCCGTAACGCAAACCGTCTCGCTTCTTGTTTGGAATCCCACTGTGACAGCCATTATAATTCTAAGTGAATGTAGAAGTGTACAAAGAAGCCTTTGTGTATAATATAAATATTTATAAGTCATTGCTTATTTTCTACCCGTGTAAGTATATACTGTAGGTATGAGCGACCCAATTACACACTTTTAGACACGGACTCATTTTCGACGTAATTATAGATATCACTTAAGTAAGTTACAATGTCAAAGGTCAGTAAAATAAATTCGCAAACCCGATTTTTTAAATATGTTATTTCGATACTATTCGAATTTATCTAGTAAAAGTTATATAATGATAAAACCCTTGCTATAGATTGCATTCCTACTTTCTCTTAACTAGTTTCTTGAGGCTACTATAAGAAAGTAAAACCCCGCTATCTTGGTTATCGATGGACTTCTTAGTATCCTAGTAACACGAAAATTCTAATACAAAACATAACACCAATAGTAGTTTAACTGTTTTATCAAGATAATTATTAAAATTTCATTTTTTTTTTACTATTTATTTCTGGCAAAAGTGTAAAGATACTTTTATAT
>DWHQ01000421.1:0-14234 GCA_018247955.1 Eurytides marcellus marcellus | reverse complement strand
GTCTGGCGCAGATGCTAAGCTATTGGTTTCGGCGTCGCAGGTCGTGGGTTCGATTCCCACCTGGAACAAGTATTTGTACGAAATACAGATAATTGTTTCGGATCTGGGCGTTTGTCCACGTGAAATTTATGTATGTAAACGCCCTTATAATCTAAGATATTTCAATCTTACAATAGGGGCAGCGTTTAAAAGAAAAATAATCACAGGTATTTACGAAATAAAAAAAACTGTAGAAACATGTAAATAGTGAGTTATGTTGGTTGATATATATAATTTATAATTCAAAACATTTATTGTAATTTTAATAGTTCTCTATTTGCAAAATATCACAAATCTATAGGTGACGTACAATGATGACAAACGTTTAGAAATGGATATAAATAAGATGAAATATTTCGTTACAAAATCATATAGTTTTTATAATACATAGAAGTCGAGACAAAATAAACTTGTTAAAACAATACATTTTTGGACCAAGTTTTCCAAAGCCTACCAACTCCGATCTCGGGTGGATCACTTTATGTTTTGCCATAAAATGTAGCTTGAGGTCAATTGATTTAGTATATTTGGGTAAATGTCTGCGGCTATCAAATAAATGACTGTAACGACCTTCTGAGATGGTGTAAATTCAAATATTGACTAAGAGTATAGTTTCTATAAGAGCCGTGGTAACTCAGTCCGGGCGCTCGCTTTTAATTCAATATACTCGAGCAACCTGAGAAAAAAAAATTCATAAATATGTGAAGTCCGACAATCCGCAGTGCGATCACGTGGCAGTCTGTGCCCAAATACCCTCTGTATAGAGGAGGCCTGTGCCCAGCAGTGGGACATAAATGGGCTGTTACTTTTTATAGTTTTTATAACTAAAGATGTCACGATTTTGAAATGGAACGAGATTCCCAGTGCAAAATTAATAGTTGATTACGAACCCTACGTAATAACTTTTTACGGCGACTTCAAAGATTTCTTTTCGAAATAAAAATTTAATTATTATTATCCTTACAAATGTTACAAAAGAAAACGCAATAACAAAAACATGATCTATAAATATACGGTAAGATAAAGTAAAATTTAATGTCTAAAACTCCTACGTTTCTCTTTATTAATTTACTTGAGATATAAAATATGTTCGAAAATATTTTATTTTTAAATTCCTACACGCTTATGAATAATTTTAACATTTAATCCCAACGCTATAAGTCAAGTGCTAGTGAAACCTTACTATTCTTTTGCGTTTTATAAATAACGTTGAATAATTCAAAACAATCAACGTGCAAATGTGAAAAAGTGGCCATCATGGGGAGACTTAACATATGAAGAAGCAATTACAATCAGAAACACATACATACGGATATATTGCCCATCTAAAACCGAGAACAGAAGACAAAGGAATTCCGAAAATATGACGCAAAGCTAAAAACGGTTTACGATGCCATTATAAACGCGGTACGAAACAACTTTTGTGCATCTCCCCACGTAAGGTACAGCAGTGGCCCAATAACTTGAGTTCGCGTGATCATAAGGAAGATATATGTAACAAAGATTGAGAAAAATGGCGTACAAATTGTAATGTGTGACAGTGAGGTCATGGTTGAAAATACTTTTAATGGTAATAGTTTTATTAAAATGTTTAATAAATTAGTTTATAAATATTTTGAATCGTTTTCAGTAAAAATAATTAAAAAACAAAATCGATGCAATCTGTAATCGGGTAAGAGAGTAGCTTTTTCGTATCATGCGACGTTGTATTTAAAAATTATTTTTATACGCAATTATACAGTCAATATATTTATATATTTTTCATTATATATATTGTGTAAGTATTAAATAGTGTTTATAAATATTTAACGCTAAACTATATGTGACAGACAGCTCATAGGGCTATAGGCAGTTCTGGTTAAGTGGCAAATATGACTCTATGATTGTTAAATAAAGTAAATAAACAACTCATTATGTTACTTTAGGATATTTTGCATGTAAGTGCCCAAAAGACATGTTCTAACAAGGATCAAATTAATATGATCTTCACAGCTTAATGTCGTAATGTATAGAATACCTCGTACTGTGAGAGATGGTAAAAATAGGTATAACATTTTCAGATTTAACGATGACATTATGCAAAAAAAAATATTGATTTCTTCTTATGACTAAGAACTGACGAGTTCTTTTTTTAAATCAATAAGGCAAAAAAAACCTATCCGACTAGTAATCATCGGCGGTAAAACGAAAAGTAATAACATTTGAATACGCATTGTTACAAGAAATTTTCCGCAAACATTTAATTCTATGGATTTTTGAATTAGTGATAAATCACTATGCAAAAAAGACGTAGGTATTTATTTTGGAATGCGTTTGACCGTGTCAAACGTCGTGTTTTTGAACGAGATATATTGCAATGCTAATTTACTATAAAATTTAAAATACAAATCTTCGAATTTGCCTAATCACGTAAAACTTACTAATTCGGTAACAAAGGCCAACAATAAATTAATGTTCGTAAATGTTTTGTCAGATGATTTAAAGTAAGATTAATACTGAAATGAGATATTGGCCAATGGGCACAAAACAAGCCTAATGATGCCTATGTTTATCTCATAAATTGGAGGCCGTTGTCATGTCAACTATAAAAACTCTTAGGTTCAATGACATTACTTTCCTGGGTGGTAAATACATGTCTATTTTTTATATTGCAAATTTTTCATTTCGCCACCGAGATTAATGCCTATTTGTACGTAAGCTATAAATATCCTTGAATCTGACACTTTAAATAACATTGTTGATATTTTTTTTAATTATTTATTTTGGTCGTCCTCGGAAATATGCGCTGAAATTCAAATTCGCGGCCTGATACTCAGAACGAATTCCCACCGGACCGTGAATGTCTTCATAAGATCGTTACCAAAGTTATTAATATTTATGTTACAACCTGCGGTTTAAAAGTATAATAATTAAGAATGGTTATTTTACAATTCCGTGTAGGCAGTATACTTGTTTAACGTCCGACTTTTGAATTTAACCTCAATACGTAAACAAATAGTATGCATGAGGAGCTCTATTCTTTCTCAAATTTTGTAGAGTCATGGTAAATGTATGGGACTAGGTGTGGCTCAACATATATTAACAGTGATAAATACGTAAGACTAAAGCATTGAGGCAGTGTTGAATACAACAGTACTCATTATTCATAATGTATCTTTGTTGAATTTAAAATTTTCGAGAGATAATATATTTTGTGGATTTACTAAATTTTCAAATTAAAACGTTTCCAGCACTGAGAAGTTGGTATTTGAGCTGAACAAAGATAAAATAACTTGCACAAAGTATACTCCGTCGCCGAATGTTCCTCCTTCCTCGTATTTAAAGATTATTTTTTTTCTCATTCAAAATTTTAATCCAAAGCACTGTTTTAAAAATAGTACCGTATGCGCAATCATATTCTGACGTTGGTAAAACTTGTGCTTTAAAATCTTTGGTATTTGTTGTAGCTATTTGAAAAGAATAAAAAACAAAAGCAATTAAAGTTTGCATTCAGTGAATATTAATATTAACGTATGTGTCCTACGATCGAACGTTAAGTTTAGCATTACTAATCTCTCGCCATGCTCTGTCTTTAAAAAATTGCACTTGGAGAACATTTGTTTTAATAATCTGTCGCATTATGTAGTTCTTTTGATGCAATTTCTTAATATTGATGACTATTTATTTAATGCAAAAGATTTTTTTTAAGTAATAATAAAGACTTATTCTTAATTTTTTTGTATTGTTCGCGGGATACAAAAGAATCTTTGTTATTCTTCTTGACAGAGACGGATTGCTCTATTCCAAAAATATTATAAGAAAGGAAGTACACAATTATTTAATTACTCAATAATACCGCTTTCCGCCTAGGTTGCCAGTTATTCTATCACAAGTTTTAGTCTGTGAGCATTACTGTATTCCATTTGAAGGATAATGTTGCCAGGATATTTACGGTGACGAGCGTAGCGCAGGGCCAAGCAAGTTTTTTGGATCACTGTGTTGTTATGGGCGGGTGGGTTATTTACTTAGGTTACGTTACGTGTACACGTTACGGGTACCCATAAGCCCACGCTTTACAAAACGGAGGTCTTGGGTTCAAATCCCGCGGAGGGCAATGATTTTGCGTTGTTGTTTCTTAGTTGGGTTAGGGCATTACGGGTTGACCACCTGATTGCTTGAAAAGTAAGATGATCCATGCATCGGATGGGCATGTAAAAATCAGTCCTGACTTCTTAGTGACGCCATCTAGCGGTGGCTTGAAGAAGTCATTCTAAAAGGTTCGTTCAATGTCACCGCCTCTGCTCCTGATCTCTCTTCGATTGTGTCGGTTATCCATCCCATCGGGCTAAGAGAATAAAGGAAGAGTGAGTGCACCTATGCCTGCGCAAACGTTTATGCACTATAATATAGCCGCGCAATTGGCTGATTTTTGGGCGCCGTGGCCGGAATTGGTCGGTAGAACATTATGCTCGTCTCGTCACTTTAAACGACAAATTTAATGACTATAAGTATATGCTCGTACGCACGTACACATCCTCATTTTAAGCTTTTGAATTTCAGATCGGAGTTTTAATTGTGTTTCGCGTGAGACATTTTTTCCAACAAGTGTGAAAGCTGCTTTGACAAGTCTGAACGACATGTGTAATAACCATGAAGTGGTGTCACTGACCGAAATAAATTTTCGTAGAATTTTAATACAAAACCTCATTCGTTATGTTGTTCCCGTTCAACTAATATAATAAGTATATGTATTTATAAAGTGATAATATGCACAGTTTTTACTTTTATTGTAGGAAAGTAGTTTTCGATAGACATGATAAAATCCTCTAGAGAACCTAAAGAAGCGTGTTTCTGCCCACATAAATTCTGTCTAATTGTTAACATAACAGTTGTGCTTTTTGGTTTTATTTATGAAATTTATTTTTACGTTCGGTATGTATATAAATATAAATGTATTGCAATTAATTCTTTGTTAAAATAGCAGTTTGTTTTAGTCACCATTTTATATTTACAGAATAAGCAAGGTTATATTTGAAGGATATAAAATAACATGATTTGTGGTTCATAAAGTTTTGAAATTGCACTAAAGTTTCGTCGACTTATTTTTATAAAAATATCAGTGTCTCTCCTTCATTTATTTAAAATTTTAATATTTTTCCTCGTGACTATTAATTTGCCTACAGATGTTTTTAAAACTTCACAATTTTGATAACTGTGTACTTGCATTTCGGTTAAATTTTGTTACCTAATTTATTTCATGTAAGAATATAACATTTAAATTTAATACATTTAAATGACTTTTTTTTCTGCATTTAAATAATCTTCCTATGTAATGAAACTGGGTAAATTTAGATTATCTGTAAAGGGTAGGATTTTTTGTAGAGTCCGCCTAGTTATACTGCCAACTGGGCAATGCTATGACGAATCAAAAGTCCTTGTAACGATCTATTTAAATAAATATATTTTGATTGATTAATTGAATGTCGCCAGTTTAACCACTGACATATAGTTTTTGAGGTGGTGTTATGTTCGGACGTGTCGTAGCCATAGCCATTTTACGTCATTAAACTGTTTAAGAGCCAAATACCGACGCCAGCTCTAACAAACGGACGCCGAATCGAACCATGACATCCACATACGAATTTTATTGGCCGCAAGTCGCGACAAAGGGACTCCATCCAGCTTTGTGTCGTGTACGTTGTCGCAACACGGAGCCGACGATACGGAACAGCGGCCACCGAAATAGGCCACGTATTCACGCCGCATCCAGATCGCGGTGAATTAATGGCTCACGGTGATTGTATCGAATAATTGCATCGCTTCGGCGAATATCATGTTATGCCTGTTGTGTCTGTTTGTTCCGCTCGCTGCTGCGTGCGTTTTTTTGTGTGAACTTTTATGGGAGGCTAAACCGTAACGTAACGCGTAACGGCACCCGTCTGTCTGGCATCAGTTGACAGTTTGATGTTATCACTTCTCTAGAGCGTCCCGTGACGCGCACGTTTTTTTATTCGACTTTTATTTTTGTGTGTATGTACGTAATTTTTTAGCTTAGTAAAAGATAATATTGATGAATTAATTTTTTCGGAACTCCGGCGATGATATAATGAAGATTTTGAAAGCGGTTAGTGTGCTAGAACTCTTTTTTAGATTCCGTCTTACGGCTTATAGATAATATTGTTTATTTTCTATCGTAGAGCAGTAATAATGAGAGAAGCATTGTTTATGTTTGGGTTAAAAAGCAATTGTCCCAGAAAAATTTATGGACATAGCGTTGGCCGTGTTGTATTTGTTTGGCCAGCGCAGAGCAGAGTGTGATACTAGTTAAGTTAAACTACATAAGTAGCGCTGTACTGCAAATAAACGAGCGCTTCCTTTAGCATAAGTTGCTTAATTCTGTAGTCTTTTAAACTGCTCATCTTAAAGTAGCAAATTAAAACAAAAATACTTGGATGGGTATTTTTAATTTTATAACGAAGCAATGGTTTCATTTTATAGTGTTATGATAGCCGCCCATGAGCAACCAAAAGACCAGAGATATTGCTGCCACGTTGCTTATCGTAATCGTGTATTTTCAAAAAACCGCCAATATCTAAAAAAAATACCAATACGTGAGAGCTTAAACGTCTAGTATCTATTTTCGTACCATTTATCGTCTTGCGTTTTCGGTAGAAATATTTAATTTTATTCTATGAATTTAAACGAAATTTATCCGCATTCATCTATGACATAAGTGCTCAAAGGAGTTTTATATAATTTTATTCAACAATACATACTATGGGCGATTACATGTAATAATGATTATAAAAGTATGTTTTTTTTTAATGTAAGAAAATCGTAAACGACGTGGTTTACTCGATATAAAGTGATTGCCACCGCCCAAGAACATTCTAAATCAATGGGTTGCAGTTGCGTGCTAACTTCATGAAAATAACTCATCCAATGAATATAAATTATATTTGAACGTACTTTTATCTTTGGTCTCTATCAACTAACTCGTGGAAGATTTTTCATGAGTTCGATTTCAAATGAGGCTTTATGCCTAGAACCGAAAGTACAAACATCATTCCATCAAAATCCAAGTCACAAAGTTGGCCTTCTATGGAACATCTTCTACGGGCCATTTTTAGTTATTGATTTAAAAGTATTTTTGTTGGTTTGTCTTTCTTTCACGCTGAGTAGGAAACATGAATCAATATAAGAATTTTATATTTACGCTAATGCTTAACATTATAAAATGAAACTGTTTAGAGACTTGTCGCGTTTTATTTTAAATTTAAATCACGATGTTTCAAACATTTTACAGCGTTAATTGCCATGGAACGGAATGAGGATTTCTCACTATCAATGTTGATCCCAGGCTACCATCAGTTTGGAAATTGTTAATTTTTTCTCCGATATATTTAGAGATAACTAATATTATTTAGTACGTACAATGGTGGTATCCCTGGGTCTTCATTTAATTTTGACAAATATAGGAACCCAACCAAGTGGTGAATTCCATCTTCTCTATTGAAATTTGGATGTTTTTCTCTTTAATTTCAATAGCCTCACGAATCATCCTGGGAAGTATTCGCTGCACTTAGGCTGAGGCTAGAGGGTTTGTTGCAAATTATAACTATATTGTTATTGTCCGTAGTAGGATAAGACTCCATATGTATCGTTATAAACCTTAATTTCCATTAAATTTATAGTAATTTTAAGATTAACATTTTATCTTAAAAACTATGATAGATCCCACAAATTAAGTATGAAGTAATAACTAAATGCTCTAGAGAGCTTAACAAATTATTTGTGAAATGTTTCGTTAGCTTTTGTAACGTCAAAATGTAAATTACATAAATTTTGAAAGGCCTTTTCAACAAGCGATATCGCTAATCGAAAGATTTTACCTATGCCATGGACGTAACGAATATACAATTGCAAAGTTTAAGTTAACTATTAAAATATATTTTGTTGCAGCTAATCAAAAACGATTTAAACTCTCTAAATTGAACGTCGATTAAACCTTTTGATCCGTCGTTATTTCGATAAGAATGTAAATGGAAACATTAAACTGCGTTGCCGAAATACGGTTTGGTATTATCGTAATGCGATAAATCATTGCCGCCAGTGTAATAGTCTCAGGTTTAAAGGCACGTGCGATGTTTTTTCTAACCTGTTGTACCGTGTTATATTCGAAAAAAAGTCGTTCATAAGCTTCTTACCTCAATGGTTCATTGTAAAGTAGGATTAGAATTCGGCGGCTGAATAAAAATGATTGATAGTTCTGCGACAGCTTATAGAAAGAAGTGAGCATGGTCGGGACATACCCAAGAGTTACACAATCTACCTTATGCTAGTGACATGGTAGTCTGTATTTAAAATATCAGTCTGAAATTTGAACAGTATTCCGAGTGATGCTTTTCTGATGTGTTGTTCTTTATTAAACGCAATTATTTTACAAATTATTCTTCCTTTCGACTTTAATTTTTTATACACGACATTTTCAATATCAAAATAGGTACTGGGTCATAGGATGGACTAAAATATGCGAACTAAAAATAAGTTAATCACTAATTTTGCTTTAGTATATTTTTTAAGAACTTTGATAAAATGGCCATCAAAATATTTATTACCTTGTTTGGAAATTTTTTTGGATGTTTGCATAATTGAAACTTGGTATTAAAATTTTGGCCCATTGATATGCAAAGCGTGAAGCGATTTAAGTTGTACCGACGTCAAGCTAAAACCGGAAGGTATTTTAGGTGACTTTCGTAAAAGAAAAGGACATCCTAACGTTTTTTTTTTCAGAGACATTTTCTAATAATTCGCGTTACAATTTCGAGCGTGTTTTCACCGTTGTTATATAACCCACATGGTCAATAGAAATATAATTTAGATAACGTAGGAAAACTTTTACCCGATCCATATACGCCGTGCAGAATTTGCTAGGCGACATATAGACGTGGTGTCGCGTCGCATGCCGCGACAGTAACGGTCAAATTAGGAGAGCCGATGGAGAACTGGCTCCGAGAAACTCGTTTCGAAATGGGAAGAATTTATTACGATGTATTTTACTTGTTGCAGGATTCTAATGGCGATTTCATGTAATAGTTAATCAGAGACAACCATTTTGCATTTAATGTAGGCAATAATGGACTATTGGATGGGATGTCGACTCCCGATCTCAGGTTACGATTCGCAACAATTTGCTTACGATTGAAGACAATATATTTGGAGCACACAACGGTAGGTTATTTATGTTGTTTGAATAAAAAAACGAAAAACAGACCTTATAATTGCAACATCAATGCCTTTTTATGGTAAACAATCCAGTGATTGGATGTAATAGAGAAGAGGTGTTTGACTCTCCTCTTTGACTCTCCATCGCAGACAATAATGTTATCTCTCCTCAGCTTTATTTTTCGCTCCTCCACCTTTTATAATTGTTTTGTATGTCGTGTATCGTATAAATTGCTTAAAAGCTCTACTCGTTTTAATCGTTAATCAAAAAGGTAGTTACACCGTACCGCACATATTTGACACCTCTCTTTTTCAAATAGTATTACTATCTTTTCAAACTCCAGTACGAATGTACGGGCTCTACATATATTAGAAAAAAAAAAACATATTATAAATGGGTATTATATAAATAAAACATTATATAAGTCGTGTTTAATTTGTTGGTTTTAAACATTTTCTGGTATTGCACCACGGGAGAATTAAATATCGCGGTAACTTTGTTTATAATTAACTTCAATGGCAACCTAGCGTAAGGCTTTTATTGGTTGTATCGAAGTGCACGGATATCTGCATCTAGGCGTTGTTTTAGTAAA
Source organism: Eurytides marcellus marcellus (assembly GCA_018247955.1). NCBI lineage: Eukaryota > Metazoa > Arthropoda > Insecta > Lepidoptera > Papilionidae > Eurytides > Eurytides marcellus. Next base: position 4,398 of record DWHQ01000421.1, on the reverse strand, counting down.
CAGTCATTATGCAATGCAATCACGCGAGGCACGCCATCGGTTGTGGTGACCTGCAAGCACGTGTTGAACCTTCTTTTTCCATAATCTCAATTTAACGGAGAAAATCCGTAACGTCAATAATGTAAAGTAGATTAAATAACACAAAATAAAAAATGTCTTGTACATTTCTAATGTCTGCCTTACTGTTCTTTAATCTGAAGAGCAGGTACGAGTTAAACTTGTTTAAGTAATATAATAAGTAATAGGTTAATTTAAAAGTTATAAGTTAAATTTTATCAATAACGTGATATCTATTATATATTTAAGTCGTAACCAATTTTGTTTGTATGTGGCATTTATGTGCCAACTTGACGCAATCGAACATAACATTATCCGGCAATAATACGTAAGTGTGATTAATGTTTATATAAATGAAATGATACGCATTACGATACGATTTTTTTAATAACTATATCGCTTAATTTGTATATAGTCTTCAACATAAAAGGCATTTAATCAAATACGAGCGCTATAATAGATGGAGCATTTTTACGAAACGATAAAAGTTTTGTCGTTTTACGTATTACGAAAGAGATCTACTTATACATTGATTTTAGTTAGTCACGGATGGAACATTTACTGAAAGGCCCTAATGCATAATTTGACTTAGTTATTTTGCTAGCGCATCGCGATAACAAAGCCGAGTCGTTAGCTTTGACGCTGTGCCAAGACTAAGTAGAATATATTTTCAGAACATGTCGCAATAGTTAGTTAGCAAATAGTTCGTCGCATTACTAAGGTGCATTGCGTTTACGCCGGATCAACAAAAGCCTTGTCTAATTGTTTCTTGGTATCGTTATCTCAGGGCGACATGCGGTAACAATAAAAAATTAAGGCTTAAATGACATCGAAATGAATTAAAAATTTTATTAAATAAAAAAAAATACGTAAAAGTAATAAGAAGCGTAATAATTGCATATATGTATCTGTACGCAGTACGCGGCAACAAAAAACTTTTTATTTCTATTGAAAATTGGTATTCGAAGTTTACTGTATACTTCCAAATACACTTTAATATCAATCGCTTTTAAATAAAAAAATAACATATTCATAACGAGGAACACTATCAAAAATTTATATTCTTTATTAATTACTATTCATTCATATATTTAAAAAAATGCTTAGTACGATTTTCTCCATTTTTAATAAATCAGTCAATTCATATTTCATTAAAATATGTAGTTGAATCTAAATTACAAACTTTAGGAGGTATCATATTCTAAACACTAATTACTCTCTCGCAACAAAGAAAAGCATGTTACAGTCTCGTTATGTGTCACATCATTTTTAATTGCGGAAGTCTCAAAATACTATTCTATATATAGGCGTAGTAATTTTATATCTTCCTGGAAGGAATCATTTTAAAACATGTCCAATATAAACAATACGCCGTAATGTTTGTCCCAGGCGTCTCGTGGTAGCCGGCCATTTGATCTTAATAACTGTACAAACATACAAAGAGGTTGTAATGTGACACAACTCAATCATTTACTCCGCTACATTGTACAAACCAAGCTCTAGTTTCTCCTCCGCGTACATTGGATACTTGACCTTAAAATATTAAAAGATATTTTCTTATAGAACGTTTTTACTCTCTTTACACTTGACACTTCTTTTAGTTTATTTATAACATATAAAGTTAGTTAGTTTTACATAACTTACAAACGGCTACTGGAATTTTAATAAAGTTAATGTTGATGAATAACTGTTTCTTGTATTTAAAAAACTGAGGCCTTTTACATTTTTATTGATTGAGTAGTCCTTGATAAATTATTGTAATACGACCTAAAAAGGTTTGACTTATGGTAATATGTGACTAATTTAAATTAACTGCTACTATCGAAGACGGTTGAACATTTTATGTTATTAGTATGTATGAATCCTTTAAATACATTTTCATCAACCGCCAGAAAATTACTTTTAAAATACAGTAGTAAAAAAACTTATAAACTTTATCAAATTAATGTTTCGAGTTTAAGAGCGTCTACTAACAACGCACTTAATTGATATTCCTAATTAAAGTGGAATGCAAGCGCTAGTCGGTCTCATGGTCTATTTTCTGAACTAGTTATCAATGTTATCTTTCGTATCTAAGCGATACGAAAAGTTTCTTAACGCTTGTTGAAGCGCCTCCTTTTGCATTGAGCAATATTTGCGAATCATATCCGAGATGTTTACCTGAAATAATATTGTGCAAGCTCCGAATGTTTGTTAGTATAAAAATATTGAGTATTAACCCAGCTAATATGTAAGGATGTGCGAAATAAATATTTGTGCAGTTAATACTGAGCTTTGTATTATTTTATGTGTAAAATTATAGCAAATATTTGATCTCAAACATTAATCTGGACATACGAGTAAATGGGCTGTGAGAAAATACATATATAATAATTGTAATTTGAACATTAGAGAACGACAAATTAAGTTTTTCCATTGGAATATTAACTAAATGTTTGGTAGTCACTTATATAATTTTTGGTAGTGAATTGTTACCCATAGACAAATTAGAATTTTGAACTTCAGACCGAACACGTGCTACTCGCTGCTTTGGCATAGAATAAAGCGCAATCGTTGCTGTTTCGTTTCTGGTTTTCTAAACGAAGTTTATTTTTTTTAAGATAAAGTGATGAGACGAGTAATCCTTGCACCTGATGGTAAGCGACACATCTGCCCATAACAACCCCGCGCTGCGCTCGTAACGTAACGCGTAACGGCGCCAGTTTGGCTTCAGTTGACAGTTTGACAGGTTGACAGTAAGGATAACCTAAAGCTTTTGAAAGTTATGGTAGAAAATAAAAATATTAAAAAATTTCTATATTAAATAGTTCAACTTAGATTAGTTTAAATTATCACTTAGCCGGGCGTCCCGCGACGCGCATGTTTTTTTATATTAATTTAATAATAAACCAAACAAAACGCAATCCTGGGACACGGCTGTAATCTGAATAGTACCACCAATAGAAGTCGCATCACAATTAAGCCGCACGCATATTCAAGTCGTCATTCGGAGGTCGGATTCCTGCCTAATGAGCGAGGGTCATTAATTCCGCGGAATCACTTTTTCGCCGGAACAGGCGCCGGCGGCAGTCGGTTCTCGGCGTCAATTTATGCGGCCCCATATCGCGACCGGCTATTCGAATTTTACATACGAAACGACAGTGCGACGACAAAACGGTTTGGCGCTCGTGCGCCCAGCTCGCCTCTACGGACGTAATTCCGCTCATTCGAATGATAATGGGACGTTTTGTTACTATGTTTACCGAATCGGTGATGTGTTAATCACTTGTCGCTTACCAGAGTTTGAATTTAACGATTTACTGTCGTTTATTCATAAATAAGTGGAAATTAAACAAGAGGGGCTTAATAATAAACGCTTATTTAGTTTTGCTGAGTAATATGATATATGGTCGAGAATTTTTATTTGAATATTTATAACTCATTTAACCTCGTGAAACGTTAACTTTTTCTTAGCCAACTTCTTATTCGTACGGTCGGGTATTGTATTAAATTTATTTAAATAGAAACATATGAATACTTATAACCTTTTTACTGCTCCATCACCGATTCTATAAAATATTCCAAACGTATTATTATCGGAATTAAAAATAAACCTATCGCGAAAAAATCTGTGAAAAGGTTAAGAGTAATCATTAAACTTAACTGTTCTGTTATTCAATGGGTACAAAATAAACCGTTAGATAGCAATACACAACGGTTATTAAAATATAATAATGAGTTATGAAAAGAAGAGACTACAAAACGCATAACGTTTTTATAAAACACACCAACAATGGAACAATAAAATAATATTATTTACGTTGCCGGCGCATGCTATCACTGTCTGAGATTATCTTACTGACGCCTTGATAATCAAGGGAAACATTAACTTCATTAAGATCGAAAGCTTTCACTGTCATTGAGGTGCGTAAAGTGTCTGTATTATTTCACGTTTTTACGCATTTGAATTGATAACAATAATAACGGGTGAACCGTTAACGGGTTATGTTTCTATAAGACATTGGGTGTAATTTGTTGAGAGCGCGAATTAGGCGCAACGATGTTCTGAACCACATGTATGTGGTTTTATGCAAGATTGGACTGGTGAAGATAAAAAATAAAATTGATGTTTTGATTTCTGCCTGACAGTCGACGGTCAGAATAGTAAGAAGTATTTTAATTTTGAAGTCTGAAATATTTATTTTGCTATAATTATAATATTATTAGTAACAATATGTTAGTAAATAAAAATTATTTTATTATTTTATAAAATCGATTGATTAAATCGTTTTGAAACCTTTATAGCTTTCATTTATCATTTCATTTCATTTCCAAAATATTTATTTCTTCATTGATTAAAAC
>DWHQ01000420.1:0-14247 GCA_018247955.1 Eurytides marcellus marcellus | reverse complement strand
ATTATTACCTTCATAAGAATGAATCTTATGATAAAAAAGATCTTTAATTTTTTAATAAAAAGTAAATTTCGTTCCCCTAACTCTGCCAAAAACTACTGATCCCTTGGTCCATATAAGAAAGTTGAACTAAAGAATAAACTTAGATTCACATGTTTATGCTATGGAAGGAACTAATAAACTTCGTAGCTGAAATTATGATGAGCTATTAATATGTTATAAGTGAGTTAATTACTAAACTGTTATTTAATTAATCAGTTATTTATTTATCAAACAATTAGTTATTCATTGACCAGTGATAGCCAACGGGATCTGAATAGGTATATGGAAAGACGCAAGTGATTTCGTATCAAAAAGTAATCCCCCAATTTTGCCCACAGCTGGACAACAGCCACTTGACAACGATCAACGAGCTGACCCCGCACACTGTGTACACGATAATGGTTCAAGCTTTCACATCGGTAGGCCCTGGACCAGTATCGGCGCCCGTGCAAGTGAAAACGCAACAGGGTGAGCAGAAATCGCTACGGATTATTATACTTTGCACACATATATGTATATCTATATGAAACTTGTTTAGACATATATTGAGATATTTTGCAAATTTTAATATTATGTCATTTTGACAAGTGGTACGGCTCTAACAGAAGCCGCATGAGGTAGTGGTACTGTATTGCCAGTTATTCTACCACAAAACAGTAATATTTAAGCGCTAATGTTTTTCAAAAGGTGCACTGACTCTTCTCTACTCGTAGCTTGATCGAACTGATAGTCGGCACACTAAGATAGAGAGATCAGCACTTAACCCAACAAAGAAACAACGAAGCTATAGTTCCCCACAGAATTCTAACACACAGAAACTACTGATTCTGTTTTTCTCTTGGAATATATACTATATATTGTGTGCAAAATTTCGTTACTTGTAACATAAGTGCTCAGTTTAATATTTAGCGAAAATTTGAGTAACATAACATGACTAAGAACAAGTGTCTGTCTAGAAAATACAAATTGCTCTTGTCGTGTGAATCGAACACATCGGCTGACATAATTCGGCGACAAACATATCATTCGCAATCGACATTCAAACATGACGGGCAAGTGCGAGTTATATTTATTGTCTGTGACAGCGTTGTTTTGTTACTAATTAGATTATTAAAAGGGACAAGGAACAAATAACAAATACTTGAAAACCTACATTATCTTGTGCCATGACAAGAATTTTACATGCCTAAAACAAAGTAATTTACTCTCTTCAGTACGTGATCGTGTCAATTACATTTTTTTCTAAAAAATTGTAACAAATGGTGTTTAATTGACCACCGGACTACTAGGTGTTATAAACGCCCTGTGTGAACAGACATAGTTACGTTGCCAACCTTTAAGTGTTATCGTTATTATTATTATTATTTACTCGCTGTACGACATACAGAAGATAGATAAGGCCGTATGTACACTCCAGGGACTTTCTGACGACAAGAGTAAGCCGAGCCTGATAGAACTCAACACATTTTCATAACAACACTGTTTCAACCCATCGTTTTAGAATAACTAAACAATTCCAAGTAATTGTTCTGTGCTGTGATAGATAAATATTTCCTATTGTTTTCGGCAGAGATATGACCATGTTTATAACGCACGGTAATCTGTACAATCTGAAAATACATACATCCACATAAACCCCAACTCTATCTATAGAGATAAAAATATGAAAATAGTTTAATATGAAAACTCTATCTCTACATTATTAGGTCCCCAACTCTATCTCTATTTTCATATGAAAACTCTATCTCTACATTATTACGTCCCCAACTCTATCTCTATTTTCATACGAAAACTCTATCTCTACATTATTACGTAGGAGTGCCGTCGCAACCGTCCAACTTGGTTGCCGTAGAGGCGGGCGAGACGTCTGTGACGTTGCAATGGAAGCAGCCAGCTCACGCCGGCGACCACATAGTCTCCTACGAACTGTACTGGAACGACACCTACGCGAAGGAGCACCACCGGAAGTAAGGCTACGTTTGATTATTCTATGTGTACACTACACATAATATTCGTTATACATAGACCACTATCTAACGATTATAATAATCTATTGAAATCTTTGTAAATAAAAAATAGATTTGTAAACTTTAATGAAGTAATCGTGATATTAGTAGGACCCTCTTTAGAGAATTTTCAATATATTTTGTCGTATGCCTTATTAAAATTATAGTAAACTACCTACCTAATAAATCTAAATAACGAAACGTAGGATGATGCTATGAATAGATATGAATTAAATTTTGTCTGTGTACCTTAGCATTAACGATCTACAGCTCATCTACGGTTATCGATCGACTGCATTACAACAGTCTACGACATGCATACGTATGCTACGGTGCGTAACTCGTTTTTTAAATGATGTTGAAAATTCACACGCATCTACCCCAGATCCGTAACAATTATCTGTAGTTCAGACAAATACTTGCCCTGGGTGGAATCGAACCCACTCCAACGCCCGTAAACTTTTAGATATATACTTAGGCCAACAATCCACATGATATTGCATAGGGTTACAGTGCTACGAAGCATTATTCCGTAGCAATGGGCGTAGAACTCCTTATATTTTACAACCGGTGATCGTTCCTTAGACGGATACAGAACACTGAATCCTACACTCTGAACGGCCTGTACCCGAACACGCTGTACTACATCTGGCTTGCGGCGCGATCGCAGCGCGGCGAAGGGGCCACCACGCCACCCATCGCCGTTCGAACGAAACAATATGGTATGTTGGTACTGTGGGGAGTTGCGATCTGACAAGTGGTGGATCACTGGCTTGGAACGGGTCCCGCTATTTAAAAAAAAAATAAAAGGAAAGAAATTTATCTCATACACTAATAAGATGAGAATTTCATTGTCAAGGTGCATTTAGAAAGCAACCTTGATGAACACTGGACTCCTTCCAAGCCACTGAATTGAGACGATAAAATAAAGTGAAAAGCGTATAAACCTGTTGTGGGTTTACCAGGTAATTGCCACTGTAATATTTCACATAAACGCACCTGCCCGGCACGCTGCCAGTAATACAAGCACAAGCACCAAGTTTTATATCACGGTAATATGTGTTTCGTAATTGTTAACTATTCGAAACGGTATTGCGTACACGCTTTGTAAATTCAAACAATACTCTTCTTATCGTTTGTTATTCGTTTAAACCAAAATTATCAAATTCTCATCCATTCTATTCAAAGTGTTTTTTTTTTTTGGAAATAAAATGACGGAACTTATAACTCTCGATGTGTGTAAACAATACCTTAGTAGTAGCTTTATGTTGTTCGTATGTCTAAATTTATTCAATGAGGTTATTACTATATATATGAAAATTTACTTTAATTTTTAAAATTGCTAGCGGCATAACAAACACTAGGTCAATGTTATTAGATTCTGTATCAGCTTGTGAAGTGTTCAAGCCAGTCCTGTGATATCTGAAGAGTGAGGTGTTCCTTGTGCCGCTACCCTAGATGAAAGTAATTACCAGAATTTTCTTCCGGCAGGAGGAACAGTGAAATACACTTAGAGATGTACGGGCGAGCGGATCCTACATTTACACCACACTGATGTCATTTTAACAACTGTTATAATATGTGCATGCTCGATCATTAACTTTTGCGTTTAACGTCGCCGTTTGGTCCATTTCGTTTTGGTTCTCACATTCCCATTTGGCACATTTTTGATTTTGTTATGTTTGGATATTTTTTTTCTTATGGGTATGTCTCCTCCGGTCTCCCCCCACCCTCGACCCCTCATCGACCGCATTCAGTGATTGCATCTGTTAGGGTTGTCCGTGTCGATATAACGCGTAGCTTGGTCGCCCGTCGTCGGCCGTGGCGTGGCCGTGGCGTGGCCGCGGCGCGTGCGTGTCTCACGGCAAAGCCTTGTTCAGTTCCCGGCGCGCCGCCGATGAATGTGACCGCGGTGGCGATATCGCCGACCGCGATACGGGTGACGTGGCAGCCGCCGCCCGCCGAGAGGGCGAACGGCCGCATCGCTTACTACAAGCTGCTGTGCGTGGAGTCCGGCCGCGGCGACTCCGAGGCGACCGTGGTGCGGCTCAATCGCACCGAGTTCGTACTGGACGAGCTGCGCCGCTGGACAGAGTACCGGGTGTGGGTGCTGGCCGGCACCAGCGTGGGCGACGGCCCCGCCTCCTACCCGGTCACCGTGCGAACACACGAGGACGGTACGTGTCACGCATTAACATGACGTAACCCGATCTGACTCACCACCCTCCCCGCTTAACCGTAACCGTAACCTACTTCTACCCAAACTGTAACCTGTTCCTACCCAAACTGTAACCTGATATTAACCTAAACTAATCTGAACGACACACGGCCGACAACAGCTCAATTTTAGGACGCAATGATATTCACGAAGCCAAACGGTTACAGACTTATTAGACTGTCCATTAGATGTGAAGTACTCGAAAGATAAACGAATTGAATGCTTAAAAATTGTACAATTACTTTTTCCAACAATGCTTACGCTGGTATAAGATGGTTTTTGTGAAGTTTTGAAAACTCACGAAATAAACAAATACTGGTAATCCGATATGAATTTCATTTTTCGTGAACCGGTTCCGTGTTCGTCTGAATTGTATTCTCGAATAGAAATGGCATCGTTAATTATACAATTACAAAAGAATACGAAGTTTTATATTCCTATTTGGTTTCGGTAATAATTCTTACCCTTCGTGAACAATCATTACAGTCTTTGAAGGCCATGTTAAATTACAGTCCTTTGATATCGAATGAATTCCCGATTACCGTCATAAAGTTGAGCCGTTAGCAAATTTAATAAATAACAGCTAATAAATAAATAATCGACACTTCACTCGTAACATTGTACAAGTTAACAGACCTTTTTGATGGTGTAGCGCCAGAGGAGAAACTTTTAATTATCCAAACGAACTCTTCGCTAGACCAGCCCAATCTGTAACTTCAATAAAGATTAATCGCTCCTCGGGCTTATTTGTCCTCTGTTGTTACATCTGTACTCTTTAATGTTTACGAACTGCCGTTTATTTTTGACATTTGCGAGAATGCTGCGGAATTGGGTAATGGTATTAATAATGGTGATGGTCAATTAGTGACAAAGCATAAGCAAAGTGATATCACATCTACATCGGATGCTGATGATTTCACAAGAATATACAATGCGATACGAATGGAAATTGAATTAAGTTCACGAAGTTAACGTTTATTTGATATTTCGTAACGGAAAAATTCAACGCGACTAACGAAGGCGGTCCTCGCAGTCCGAACGGAATATTTTCATTCGTAGCGTATTGCTACTTTAATTAAACTGGTGTATGATCTGAAAATGGTGTTGGGTTTATATTTGTGTGATATATAAGATAATAGAGTTATCTTTCATAGTCATATAATAAGTCAGTAACATTTTCAACTGCCGATAATAATTCCAAAGATACTAATGTCATTTTTTTCTTCTGTTTCTTTCTTGTGAGCATATAGCAGGATTCTAAACAAGGAGGTTAATTCTCGTAACAAAGTTTTAAATATGCTTGCCGATGAGTTTCGATGTACATATTGTTTATAATTCACCACGCAGTTCATTTGGTTTCACTGTATTAAAGCCGCTATTTACTGCGGCATAGTGTCGATATTTCCACTCACTGTCACATGTAATGATTTGTTCTTATAACGCGTCTCATCGATCAGTTATCTTTCAAACCGCTAATGATGGCACTCACTGAAATGCAAAAAAAAAGAGATTTTATACTGCACCTGGTATAGTGTCGACGGCACCGTTATATTATTGGTTTTTGACGCACAGTTATTGAGTATTTAGCAATGGACACAATTTTGCATGCTTTCTTTGAGGACACAGCACTGTTTTTCGTTCGGTTAATTTCACTGGGCACCGGAAAGGTTTACAAGATGCTTTGCCGCGCGCAACCGTCCGTTGGTGACGGTTGCGTGCGGCAGGAATGCACTTTTAGGAAGCACTCAGCACAACTAGCGACAACACGAGGTGAGAGAGCGAGTGCGTGACACAACAAACACGATACCATTCGACCGTTCGACGGGCTCACCCACTCGAGTCAATTTGTAACGTAAACGTTCGCGTTAGATCGGCTCATTTACAGAAAGGCCAGACCTAACCTGACCTGAACAACGTTTACGTTCACAAGCCGAACGAGGCGGTCTACTGGGTGTAAGCCCCGGTATACCCGGACACGCACTACGGCCCGAGCGCCGCATTTGAATACCAATACCGTCTCAACACGACACGCGCGCATGCTATACTACTCACAACTAATACTTCCGTACTGACTGTACTGTCTAACTACTTGTACTCTTAGCGGGAAGGCTGCGGGTCGAAGTGACACAGTCCCGAGGATCCGTTCAAAATTCGAATGATATGCCAAATTGGTTCGCTGGATCCGACGGATTAGATCCGTTACGCTCTTCGCCTGTATTCCCCGACTGCTCAGCTCAGACTAGACTACGCGCTCTCTTTCTATCCTTACCTCTATCTCTCTGTCTGTCTCAATCGCTCTTAAGCTACACTTTCTCGCCAGTAGCAATTTCTCTCGCCTTTCTTCCTTCTTCTGTATTCTCTATCAACCTATCGTCGTGCATGCACACTAGATATTGTGACATATAATATATACAGAGAACTGTATCGCCTTACTTACGCTAATGCAGTAAATTTGAAGCGGTATACGGAGAACGCAACGGGAACATTCGGCACCTATCCACCCTCAAGTACATTATAGTCTATAAATCAATCGAACAGTTTATTTGAAGAGCACAGCCAACCGGCAATGACACCTTGACACTGTCACAACTCACAGAAGATAGAAACACAACGGAGCGAGGCAACACACACACCAGCGCCAAGACGGGTGCCCATCGACATCGAGGTTACACTGATGAAGCACACACACATAGATCGGCGCCGTCGCGTTAATCAATACATGTGCGTGTGAGTGAATTAAGAGCGCCGAAGGGCGTAGGACGGTGATCGCCATATGTGCTTTGTCTTTTTCTCTATCCTACTATCCTATGAATAGATTGTTTTAAACGTTTCGGAAAGGGAAGAGACTATCAATAAGATATATTTTCTTTAGAAAATATATTTGCCTCCTTTTTCCTCGGATGTTCGGGGGAACAGGAAAAGGCAATGCACAATTTATTGCGACGCCGACGTCCCAAGCCGCTTTAACGGAATGCGCCTCCTAAAGAGAACATAAGGAAGCGAAATAAGAATATCCCCATTTTGCCGACAAGCGTTCTACTCGTAATCTCTCACTAAGTAGTTCCGTTCGCCCTGCAATGTACGCACAATTTGTCTTAAATGTATTTGAATGCGTTTTTCTCTTTTTTTCTCTCGTCACTGACTTTGTATGGGCCGCTGGTAACCCGTACAGCTGCAAGGAGTGAGTATAAATTACTATAGTGCTTGTATTGATGTGCGTTTGTGCTTGTGCCTAAGCTTTACCGTAGTTTTAATCTTCCTAGCATCGTTGTCTGACTCAGGAACAAACTGCAAGTGGTTCTTTCTTTGACTAAGGACGCATGTCTTTGTCGTCTACCAATGACTCGGATGTGACTTGGCGTGTTTTTTAACTAGCAATACCTTGGACAGCACCCAAGTCTATTCGCCGAAGCATGGGTCCCTTGCAGCCTGTAAAGAAATACCGTGTAATAAGTAGAACTGCCGCTTATGAACTTATAGATGAACTTACTAAATGTTGATTCTCTGTAAAAGCTTAACGTTTTTAGTGTGATCTAAACGATAAAAGGATTGAAAGGTATGATTTTTCAATTGTTTTGGTTATCTGAAAGGGCGTAAATATTACAGTGTGTGTTGGTATTCAAATGCCCGATCGAGATGCTGAGAGACGTGTGTTGTAGATACACGCCGCGGACCAAAATACTCTATCAGCATTGCCAAAGGCGATTACCGACCGCACTCCGGTCGCAATTTTGTTCACCCCGTCTGAATTTTGCAACGCTTTTTCAAAGTGCCTTTACTTACTGCCAACGCTTGTTCCCTTTAAATTCAATTGCTTCAGGTAGAATTTTCTCTAGCACGTTTCCGTAGATGCTGATAGGGAGTTTAGGTCGACAGTAGAACAGTTACGGCTTAGAGGCTCATATAAGATTGCCGTCTTCACAGTGCCCGGTGAGCCTCAGGACGTGAAAGTGACTTCCATCAATTCCACATCGATACACGTGACTTGGAAGCCGCCGCAGGAGAAGGAAAAGAACGGTATCATAAGAGGCTACCATGTGCACGTTCAAGAAATGAGGGAAGAGGTAAGCCATTCATTCTCAACCGACCATTTATCATCACTGCTCTATCATATCAATTAAATCACTGATATAATTACTCAGAGAATTTTTTTTATAAAGATTATCACGACATATTTTGAACCCAAGCAAATTGACAAAAAATTGTGTGATGTGACATTCATTTTAACAAAGAAACACCAAGAAGAAAGACTATTTCAAGAACTAGAAACATTCTTACTTTCTCACTGCTTAACAAATGATTAGTGTGAATCGCTTCCATTGTACATTAACGTTCAATGTCCATTAATTAAAGGAACCTATGCATTATGACGAAATCTCTCACAGGGCAAAGGTCTCCTGAATGAGCCGATGCGTTTCAACGTTATGGACGACACCACGCTGGAGCTGAACGTGTCGGGACTGCAACCGGACACGCGGTACAGTGTTCAAGTGGCCGCGCTCACCCGCAAGGGCGACGGCGATCGGAGTCCCCCCGTGATGGTCAAAACCCCCGGCGGGGTACCCAACAGACCCACAGTTAATCTAAAGTTAGTGGTTCTTTCACCAGTCATCTTTGTTTTTGACAATTGTTACAATGAGTTGTTTCTTACCTGATTTTTGCTCGAGAAAGCCCTTATAATGTTATAAAATGTTGTTTTAAGTAGAAAAAGAAGTTTAAAACTTTCATCCATGTGAAATATGTTCATGTAAAACTTAGTATAACTTTTTTTCGTAAGAAATATTCGGTTCTTTTATCTATGCCTATGCGTAGAAACAAAATTTTGACATTTATATTCATATGTTGTTGAAATGTTAAATTAAATCTATTAGTTTAAAATGTTTCAATTTTGATATGGATAGAAAATATTAAATGAAATAATTGGAAATTAATTCGTTTTTTTTTCTTGTTTTAGAGTTTTGGAGCGAGATCCAATAGTTTCTATTGAATTGGAATGGGCTAAGCCGACTCAAACCTACGGTGATTTACTAGGCTATCGGCTCCGATACGGTATTAAAGATCAAAAATTGGACGAGGAGAATTTCGGCATAAAGGTCAACTCTCATAGACTAACTGATTTAGAAAGAGGTGTACAGTACGAATTTAGGCTAGCTGGAAGAAATAATATCGGCATAGGACAAGAGAACATAAAGTATTGGCTCACACCCGAAGGAGCGCCCAAGGGACCGCCCACGAACGTAACATATCATTTTCAAACACCAGATATCATCAGCGTGACATGGGAGCCGCCAATCAGAGCAGATCGCAGTGGCCAAATCAAAAAGTACGATATCCAATTCTACAAAAGAGGCGATCAATCTTCTCTTGTTGAAAAAACTACAGAGTTGACCAAAGCCGTGTTCACCGGTTTAGAGGAAGACGCCCATTACGTCTTCAAGGTGCGAGCTTACACGGACCAAGGTGCTGGACCGTACAGCAAAGATGTTACTGCTCACACCGAAAGGGATATAGGACGAGCGCCTATGTCAGTTAAAGCTGTTGCAACGTCCGAATCGGGTATTGAAGTTTGGTGGGAGACCGTCCCGTCGAGGAGGAAGGTGATCGGATACGTCATTTTCTACACAATGACCCCAGTAGAGGATTTAGATGAATGGCATCAGAAGACGGTACATGTAACACATTCCGCGGATATCGAAAACTTGGAGAAATTTGCTGAATATGCTGTCGCGGTAGCTGCAAAGACAGCTGATGGTTTGGGAAGATTATCAGAAAAAGTCACAGTTAAAGTCAGGCCCGAAGAAGTGCCCTTGCACCTGAGAGCTCAAGATGTATCCACGCATTCAATGACACTCTCTTGGTCACCGCCGCTACGCTTAAACCCCGTGAGTTATAAGATTTCTTACAACGCCATCAAAGAGTTTGTCGATTCCCTCGGTATGACTCAAACACAAGAAATTCCAAGACGAGAAATCATTATTAAACACGACAAAACATCGCATTCTATAAATGATCTGTCTCCATTCACGACATACAACGTCAACGTAAGCGCCATTCCCAATGACGACTCGTACAGGCCACCGACTAAGATTACAGTGACAACTCAGATGGCGGCGCCAAAGCCGATGGTCAAACCCGACTTCTACGGCGTGGTTGAGAATGAAATACTCGTCATTCTACCACAAGCTTCGGAGGAGTACGGTCCTATTTCGCATTACTATCTAGTTGTAGTCCCCGACGACAAATCGCACAATCACAAACACCCCGACCAGTTCTTAACAGACGACCTGATTAAGAATAACGCACGAACTGATGACGAGAACGCTCCGTACATAGCCGCGAAGTTCTTGCAGAGAAACATTTTGTACACATTCCACCTCGGCAACGATGAACTGTACGAAGGTTTTCTCAATAGAAAATTAAACCCGAGCAAGAAGTACAGGGTGTTTGTGAGAGCTGTGGTTGATACGCCTCAAAAACACCTGTACACTTCTAGTCCGTTTTCGGAATATCTGTCGTTAGACATGCGTGAAGCACCCCCAGGGGAAGAGCCTAGCCGACCAGATCCAAAAGACATTAACGGCGATCCGGAAATACGTATTGAAGAAAATAGAAAAGAGGCCGGTATGCTCTGGGTAATTGGGCCCATTATTGCGGCTTTAATGCTATCCCTCTGTTTAGTCCTTCTGTTCATCATGAAGAGACGGCGTCAACCATGCAAGACACCAGACCAAACAGCAGTTACCAGACCACTGATGTCGGCCGATGTCGGTTTCGGTGCCCCATCAGATCCAGTTGAAATGAGACGTTTGAATTTCCAAACACCAGCGATGATTTCCCATCCGCCTATTCCCATATCGGAATTGGCGGACCACATTGACCGTCTAAAGGCAAACGACAACCTGAAGTTCTCGCAGGAATACGAGAGTATCGAGCCTGGACAACAATTCACTTGGGACCATTCGAACATGGAGGTCAATAAGCCGAAGAATCGCTACGCCAACGTCATCGCCTACGACCATAGCCGCGTCATTCTGCAACCGATTGACGGGATACTCGGTAGCGATTACATCAACGCTAACTATTGTGACGGCTATCGGAAGCACAATGCTTATGTCGCAACACAAGGTCCGCTACAAGAGACGTTAGCCGACTTCTGGCGTATGTGCTGGGAACTGCGCACCGCGACCATCGTTATGATGACGAAACTCGAGGAGAGGACGAGGATCAAGTGCGATCAGTACTGGCCGAGTAGGGGCAGCGAATCGTACGGCATGATGACGGTGACCATAGCCGAAGTTCAGGAGTTGGCCACCTACTGCATCCGAACCTTCCAAATAACCAGGAACGGCAGCACCGAGCGCAGGGAGATCAAGCAGCTGCAGTTCACCGCTTGGCCCGACCACGGCGTCCCGGATCACCCGGCCCCCTTCCTGCAGTTCTTGAGACGAGTGCGCGCTTTGAACCCGCCCGACGCCGGGCCTTTGGTGGTGCACTGCTCGGCCGGAGTGGGCCGAACCGGCTGCTTCATAGTTATCGATTCGATGCTCGAACGCGCCAGACACGAGCGCACCGTCGATATATACGGCCACGTGACCTGCCTACGCGCCCAGCGCAACTACATGGTGCAGACGGAGGACCAGTACATCTTCATACACGACGCTCTGCTCGAGGCCGTGATCTGCGGCGACACCGAGGTACCGGCGCGCAACCTCCACGCGCACATCCAGAAGCTGATGCGCGTCGACACCATTGAGAACATCAACGGCATGGAGTTGGAGTTCAAGAAATTGGCCAACATGAAGGCGGACTCGAGCCGCTTCGTGTCGGCAAGCTTGCCGTGCAACAAGCACAAGAACAGGCTGGTGCACATCTTGCCTTTCGAATCCACTCGCGTTTGCCTGACGCCCCGCGACGGCTCCGACTACATCAACGCCTCGTTCGTCGACGGGTACAGATACAGGGCCGCCTACATCGCCACCCAGGGCCCGTTGCCCGACACCACGGACGACTTCTGGCGTATGCTGTGGGAGCACAACTCGACGATCATCGTGATGCTGACCAAACTAAAGGAAATGGGACGGGTAAGCTACCGTTACGTTTTGGTGTTGTTTATTTAGATTTTTTCGTTGGAATGATTGAAAATACTAGTGTTTCGTTTTGCAGGAGAAATGCCATCAGTACTGGCCGTCTGACCGCTCTGTTCGCTACCAATGCTTCGTCGTGGATCCGATCGCCGAGTATAATATGCCCCAGTACATCTTGAGGGAATTCAAGGTACGTTGGTTGCTTATTAAAACCGTTACGTATACGAATATTGATCACATTATCTGTTATCTCTTCTAGCTTTCTCTCGCCAATTAATTGAAAATTAAACGCTTTTCGGAAGTGATAAACGTGTAATGGTCTCCAAAATGGATGTTAAAAATATTTATACATATACAGTGCCTTACAGAAGATAATAGCAATTATACTTATCACTAAAATATTTTGACAAAATTTTTCTTTAACACTCCCTCTAACATTCAGTTTCAACGGTCTTCGTGATGTTTTTTTTATCACTTTTCATTCTGTATAGGTAACGGACGCGCGAGATGGCGCCTCGCGAACGGTACGCCAGTTCCAATTCACCGACTGGCCGGAGCAAGGAGTGCCTAAGAGCGGCGAAGGATTCATAGACTTCCTGGGCCAGGTGCACAAGACCAAGGAGCAGTTTGGACAGGACGGCCCCATCACCGTACACTGCAGGTCAGACTCTTATAATAGATACGAGTATATATACAGGGTGATTTTTTCAAGTGGCCGTGGATGGATAAATATGAAACTGAAATGAAGAATAGCAAAAAGTACTTAAACTCTCTTGATGAAAACCAAAGCTGTCTAATTGAATCGAAAACATTGATTTAAAAATACACACCGTATTATCACATGACCATAGTGTCGCAAATAAGGATCGAATTCTAGCAAGTGATGATATACGGCAAAGTTAAGGAAAACGTTTAACAAAATACTTCTTTTTATTTCTATTATATCTTAACTGATTAATTTTTCAAAATCACGGCTGGATCCTGCATTTCAAGGATTGTACTGCGTTTAGCGTTACAATATTATTGATGCCGCTTAGAATATTTGTATGTTCGATTGTCACGCCACTCAAATACGAGTGACGTGCTAACGTGTCCCGATGTGTTGCAGCGCGGGCGTGGGCCGCACGGGCGTGTTCATCACGCTGTCGACTGTCCTCGAGCGCATGCAGTACGAAGGCGTGCTCGACGTGTTCCAGACTGTGCGCACGCTGCGCACTCAACGTCCCGCTATGGTCCAGACCGAGGTAGGTCGGTCTCTCCGTCTCCGGACCATGTTCGGTCAGAGTCGCTGAGTACCATTACTCACAAAATTTGCTTTCAAATCTTTTATGTATATATTTTTTTTAATAATAATAAATTCCCTCCCGATTTCGGTCACGGCGTTCAATCTACTAGGTATCAGCTAACTTACTAGCGTGCGATATATATTATAGTGCACAAGCGTTTGCCCTGAAGCGGAGATATTAAACCGACCTCTTAGTAACAACTCCTCAAGCCAACGCTGTATGGCATTATCATCTTATTTTTTAAGCAATTGGATAACAAACCTTTAATAACTTGAACCAACTAAGAAGCGACAACACATAGTCATCGCCCTCCGCAGGATCCGGACCCACGACTTCCTATTTGTAAAGCGCGGCCCTATACCACTAGGGCACGGAGGCAGTTTTTTTTTTTTAATATTCATTCATATTTTTGTATTTGGATAAGTACCACGACCGAACAGAAAATCGGTGTGAAGTGGAAGTGATTTTGCTTCCGCGTTTCGTCCGGTGAGTGAGATGATGAGAGGGCCGGTGGCCCATCCCCCTCCCTCCCCTTCCTCCCTCTTCCACTCCCCTATCTACTTCTGCCTCCATCCCCTGCATTTGTTCCCTTCCCTCCCTCCCCGCTTCCGCTC
>DWHQ01000419.1:0-14248 GCA_018247955.1 Eurytides marcellus marcellus | reverse complement strand
CATTTTATTTTATTGTAAGATAGAAATATCTTGTATTATAAGGGCGTTTTACATACATAAATTGCACACGGACAAACACCCAGATTCGGAACAAATATTTGTCCCGAGCGGGAATCGAACCCACGACCTCACGCCGAAGCCAATAGCTTAGCAACTGCGCCAAACGGGTCATCAAAGTCTTAATGTACTACTGGATCTTGCGTTTTTGTCGAGTTTGATTTAATGTAAATTTTTGCGGTTTTTTAACACGACTCGATCTATCTATTAGACAGACAGACATCGATCTTGAATGCATAAATAACACCTAAGCAATAATCGTGTCAATCCGTCGCAATATAAATAAGTAGCGTGATCATCAATTAAAATTTTGTTTATTCAATATAGCGTGTCTCAAATACTTATTGAACAAAAACATGGCTACATATATCACATAAAATTATCTGTAGAGACGTGTAAATGTACAGCGAAAGTTATTTACCTTAGACCTCAAAGTACAAGGTCTTTTCAATTGGGCGTGTTTTTAGTAAATACGCCTAGTAAAGCATGCATATATTTTGTTAATTTCATGTTATTTTATTTTTATATGGCATAGTATACAGATATCAGATTACACACTTAATTTAAGATCTACTATACAGTATCACTTTAATTCTGATATCCTATTAAAACTACGGACAGCTTTCAATTATAATAAATGGACATAAAATTTAAACTAAACGGTACTATGCATAAGTTATACATTAGTAGTAATAGATGTAACAATAAGTATAAAGAAAAGACGAGTTAAAGAAAGATACAGTAATTAATGATACTGCTTAATCATAAATATACACCACTTTATATCTGCGAATGATGATGGCAGAGTAGTGTCGAGCACATTTATAATCTGTTGCAGTTCCAAACTACGTGGGACTGGGTTGTTATGGTCAAACGTCTCGCTTACCATAAGACATCTATCTACCTTATCCTGTCTATAAAAGCAACTGTACTCTCATATAAGTGTATCTGTTCGTAATACTATTCGTCTCATATCCAGCTTCTTCTTTATTTGATTTTGCTCATCTCTCATAAAACTGTATCTACGTACGTTTCATAATCCAGCTTCTAGTTTATTTGATTTAGCTTGATGTTCAGATCTCAAAGAACATGTACTAGGAAGCGCTGTAAAATCTAATAGGAAATGTAAGAGTACTGTTAGATTTATTCGATGCTGGTTGTCGAATTATCATAAAAATTCTCTTGTTTTCCTATTGAATTAAATAATCAATAACTAACTAAAATATTGAACAACTGATTTCCTCGATATTCAAACATTGCCAAGATGAAAAGTATCTAAACAAAAACAAAAACAAAAATTGAAATATGACTAGACATTTCTAACAAATTCGTAGATCGACGGATATAATACTTAGGTTTTGTTTGAAACTTAACTCGTGAAGTAATTTTTATGTCCCTTTGATTTGTTAATCTTAATGTATTTCAAGTACCTTTGTTAAGATCATGTATAATATCGTAACAGTTTAATTTATATCACGCCTTTATACGTCTATGTTTGTACCGATCTATATCTAGTGAATCTATATCTTGTATTCTTATGAGAATATAAGATCTTAAACCATTACTCTAATAGATTTATATGCGTAGATATAATGCAAACTAAATAATATCACATCTCACTAATAGTTTAGAAGCAACATATTTAAAATTCTAATTAGATTGTCGTTTGCTAAGAACGAACGAAAAATTATCTCTTTTGCATTGATGTCAGATGGTTAATAAGATCCGTAATGAATGTAGGTGCTACTTGACGGTTTATCGCACATGTTATGACGTCATTGTTTATTCTACAATACAGTCATGGTTGTATTACAACTTGCATGTGAAGCATAGTTGATAAAGATATGAAAACCTAATTACCGATTTGAGTAATGCCTAACGAACACATAAAAGGTGACACATTTTAAGTAATACTTAAATGTGCAAGTATGTTTGTTGATTTTTTCGTTACAATATTATTTATACAGAAGAAAGGACACGAAACTAAAATCGGGTTAAGCTATGGGAATAGCCTAGTTTTAAAACATGTAATAGCAACAGCAAACGTATCTTGAAGTCACCTATCGACTTTTCTCGTAAAAAAGACCGTGTCGTATTTGAGCTATTTCGTGTAGTATGGAAACATTTTTAAACCTACAGATTATTCTGTGATAGCATTATTTAAATCATCACAGCTCCAAATAGTAACAGCATCGTAAAACAACGTAGGACGCGCCACTCCGGACTGTGTCGCTGGACGCATCCTGGAGATAAGAGCGGGAAATTACTAAGCAAACTGTTGGCGAAATGTGGCACAGGCTAAAAATACTACAGTTCAGCCACGGTGCACCTTCTGTAATGGCTTAAATCCCTTTAATACAACGAAGTGCCACAATGTAACAGAAGACTGGTGTAAGATAAACACCGACTTCAAAATACATATAGTAGGCAATCGATGGATGTTTGTCATGTTATTATAATTGTAATTGACGTGTGATACCTATTATCATCGGTGCGTTCAGTAGGAGATGTCATGTTATTAGAATTGACATATGCTAGCTATTAGTGTTCCGTAAGAGATCCCCAAGCCTCTCTAAACGCACTGAGGTTGGCCACCGAGGGGTTTTAGTGGATAAAAGACCCACATAACTCGGCCTTCACCACAGAAGGCAGGGTATCTTTTGAAGATCCCTCTCCCCCGTTAAAATATTAGTGTTTTTATAAAATCATATTTCGTAAATAAACTTATGGCGGCTTTGTCTATGAACTGTTTGTGTTTTCCGTATATGTATGACCGCTTTTTGTGAATGATGGATTCCATTTTGAGTTGACAAAACTACATATTTCACACTAATTCAGCTGTGTTATCTATAGGCGGCGGTAATTACCGAGTTCAATTAAGTGCCTCGTGGTTTTAAAGGAAGAAAATAGGAATGACGCTTGTTTGGATTATTTTTGAAAAACTTAGCAACTAAAAACTTTTCTAGAACAAATCTCCTTCAGAGCGGAAGACTGTCTTGCAAATATTATTTGGCGTTAACAGAAAATATTAGTACACAGTTGTGTTTATTAATATCTAATAATTGCCCAGGCAACTTATGCAAAACAGTTCTGCCTTCAAATTAAAGTTGAGTTAAATATTTAAAGAAACCCTAATCTAATTAGAGTAGAAAAACTGTGTAGGTGACTCTCATACCCTTTGCAAGTAGAAAAGAGCCGTTCAAGCGGTAAAGCAAATATTTTGAGTCAAACAAAAAAAAATAGATCAAGAACTGTTTAGGTGATGCTATGCCACAGATAAAACTTTAAATATTCCGCTCCTCTTTTTGGAGTACATTAAAATATTTAAAAAAAATCTGCTTCAAACGGCATATAATTAGTCATATCAGTCCGAAAGGATAAATTTGTAGCTGTTAATGCAACTTATAATCTATTCTCTGTGAATACAATTAAATTATGTATATTTAAAAAAAAACTGAACAGCTTAAAAATCAATCTTAAGAAATAAAATAACGAAAAAATTAAATTCTTCTACTTAACATTCATATTTTTTTTTTGTTATAAAAATATTGTAAATAAAATCTAATTTATTGAATAAATAAACGCGTAGAAAATTCATAACTAACCAGATATTTTTAGTTTTTTTTTTATTCATTATTTCGATAAAGTTATGGGACAGTGAAACAGTTTTCGAATCCTCTGTGTATAGTTAATCATTGAACATATTTTAAACCATCAGCGACAGTTGCTTTCAAAATTTGTGACGCTATCTACAGAAAACAAAAAATAAGTTGGTGACCACTTGTGTAAGCGATAGTAATATAAACATAAGGTGTAATTCAGGAGGCATGTAAGAAATTTAATAGAGTTTGTCCGAATACACAATTACTTTTAAAACAGTATCTTCATACTTACCATGGCAACTAGCTTTCCACGGACTGTTATTCCAATCATAGGAGCAAATTTGAGTTCTACTCCAGGTTCTATTACCAATTCAGCTTTTCTTTCCACTAAGAGATCATCTCTGAGGAGATATGGACTTCCGGTTAATTTCCACAATGTCCTTCCACCAGCTATTACTCCTCCAGGCAACTCAGTGAGCCCTAAGGATTTGTTGAGTAAATAGGGATCATTCCCACCATCCCTTATCGCTTGACCATCACAAATATACACACAACACCAAATAAACACTAGCACTGTCCTCCATTTATACTTCGTGTCGCTAAACTGACTATGCCTCTTTTGTAGTCCCATGTCTTTAGAGGATTCCATTATTGTTAACTGAACACAAAATTATTCATTTCACTTTTACTAACACTCCTAGGAAAAACACTTATCGAAATACCGTGCAAGTATACGAACAATTTTTTTGTGATACATTGTAATACAATAAAATAATTTATTTTATCAGTAATTAATGGTTTACAACAAACTCCGCATCAAAACAACTAAACAAAGGTGGGGTGGGTTACTACAGAAAATAAGCGAAAACGCGCGCTAAGGCGCGACCGTTGAACGAAGTCGTTTGGCCGGTTTGTGCATGTAGTTTCCTCCTCCCTGCCCTCCCACCTGCTTCATACGTTTCAAATCAACAGCCTCCTCCCTCCGCGATTACGATATTCATTCATTCATTTTTCCGCTCCTTTCACTTCACCGTACCATTCATTCATTCTAAAGTATTTTGCATGTATTAAAACAATACATTTACAGAAACAAATTGTACATAAATTATGTTTATTTATTGTATAAAATTGTTTGAAAACATTTTTGGAATTGTTTTATTCAGCTTGAAGAACAATTTATTAAATTTTAAATTATGGCAACATCATCTTACAAATCCTTCATTCAATCCGTAGCTCTTATTTGTTCCGCCTCTTATTCATTCACTCTTCAATTCGATCAATCCGTTTTTCGTTTTGTTTCATATTATAATAAATAATTACATATTTATTGCAGTCTATTTACCCAAAATACAGTAATTTTAAATAATATTCCATTATAATTATATTTATCATCAGTTCAGTACACGTAAGTCCTTATTTTCTTTGTTTTTAGAAACCGTGTGGTGATGGCGTGGCGTGGCATGGCACTGCCGCGCGTTGTCGACATTTTGTTTGTTCATTGTATTTATCTATTTATGATACTCACTTCGCTCTTACCAATTTTAGATTTAAAAGAGCACTATGAGTTCGGGTGGAACGCGTGTTTACGTCGGTGGACTCGTTGAGGGAATAAAGAAGGAAGATCTTGAAAGAGAATTTGACAAATACGGCAAATTGAACTCCGTTTGGGTAGCACTCAATCCCCCCGGATTTGCGTTCATAGAATTTGAAAACATGCAGGAGGCGGAGGAAGCGTGTAGCGCGATGAACGGCTTCGAAATGTTAGGCGCGACGCTCAAAGTAGAATTATCAAGAAAACGCGACGGCCCACGCCGCGGTGGCAACTTCAGGGGAGGCCGAGGTGGTAATTTCAGAGGCCGCTCGTTCGGTGGTCCGCCTGGTGGTAACAGATCTTTTAACTCCTCGTTCGGCGGCGGCGGCGGCGGTGGCGGCAGGCCTTTTAACCGCAACGGAGGCCCATCGTACAACAAGTATCCCTCTGGCAATAACATGAGGTCTAGGTCGCCCCTAGAGCGCATTTAATTTAATTTTAGCTTTTAGTTAGGTTTAGTGTTATCATTATCTGAAGCCTTCCAAGTGTTTAAATTCAATGTCTGTTTTTACGGGGGGGTTTAATGCTGGGAAGAGTTCCATTGACATCATTGACCTAAGGAATTAGAGGTAATGTGCACTCCTTTTACTTTTTCTTTCATAAAGAGGTTTCAGTATTATTAATGGCATATTATTTCATTAATTAGCTCATTGCAGGTTATTCCGAACAATGCTGTAAGTTAATATCCATCTATAATACTAAAAATTCTTTACTATTTGAACAATTATAGTGCATAAGCAAATATATAAAGAGTATGTGATTAAATGTTTGAAAATATACCAACATAATAGCTTTGCCTTGTCTAAAAAGTTATAACCAAGTTCTTAATGTGTGTAGAAACATTTTGTCCATGTTTAGTACACAAATGCTAGAAAATTTCAGTTACAGACTTGTTAACAGTGTATTGCATAAAAATGAAAATGTAGTGTATTTTAATTTAAAGCATGATCAAAGAAATAAATGAGGTTTTCCTTTAATTCCCACAATTTAAATTAACTGCACAAAGCTCAAATTAATAAGATCAGTGTTTCAAAATAAATGATGGTTACGAAACTTGTAGGTTTTGATGTTCTTCTATGTTAGTTATAGGTACTTTACCTTTATATATTTAGATTATTTAGTACTCTTTAATGTTCCGTGTATGTCACTATAAACATGTCTAATTGAATAATAAATAATAAAGATATTGTGGAATTTCTGATAAGCAATAAATTGGAGTTTCAAATATTTAAAAGAGCTAGCATTTACATGCTTAATTAAAAATGACAGTTTGATGTAAGAAAAAAAACATAAATGTAATATTTTTCTAGTTCGTAATTAATATTTAACATGACAAATACTCCATAGTAGAATGTTTTGGTGTTTAGTAATAACTACTTCTAAATTTTACTTTGGGTGAAATTATATAACTTATTGATTATCTGCTGATAACTTGAAATTAAACTGACCTATAGTTTCATTAGACCTACAATTTCATTGGCATTTAAATCCAGCATCTAATTATGTATGACAGAATATTATTAATGCAAAATATGTTAAAACACTGTTTATTTGGAGATGTTCATAGACCTTAAAAAAATTTCAATACAATTAGGACATTAGTAAACTAAAGCAATATGTTTAGCATTTAACAAATAGCTTATTCTAAGTTGAGACATTTAATGTAAGAACAATTTTAACAAGTTTGTTTAAGTATCAACAACAGCACCAACTCTGTAAAAACTTTAACAACAATTAATTTTGTGTAATGATTCAAAGAAATAATGTTTAATCCATCATTTAATACAATTTGAGACTAATATATCAATGTATTGTTTTGGTATTTTATTTCGTTGTGTTTTAAGACCCTCATTATTTCTAATTTAATTTTTGATTTCAGTTCCTTGGAATTACTGATCTCGAGTCAACACTGGCATAGAGACCTAGATAAGCAAGAACAATCTTCAATGAATAATTAAAACATTTTACCTAAGCACCTACAAATTAAGACTTCTACTTATAATAATAATAATAAAAGATATGGATTCTATCTTGAATGTTTTATTAAAATCTTAAATAACCTTTAATTATTCCTACATATACATTATGATGGGCTACTTAAACACGCCATCAATAACTCCATTTTATTTAAGAAGTTTTTGCCCTCCATTTTTTCTAATTTAATTTCTTTGAATGCTCCGCCAAGGTTTTCCCATTTCTTGTCTTGCACTAATTCACTGGCAAAAAAGTCCTTCCTCGGAGATTGAGCAATAAATACTTGGATACCAACAGATGGTTCACATCTTATTGCAATCATCCTGTCGCCTGTAACAATTTTTTATAATTTTAAAAATGCATATAACTACAGTCACGTCGGATAACTGAATAAAACCCCTTCAAAGATCTACCTTTTTTTTTTCAAATAATTTTGGTATAGTTGAAAAATTATATAAAATGAAACATAGATGTTTGAGTTGTCACATGTGCCATAAAATTGACAAATTGTTAATATGTTTTCAAAACTTTAGCGCCTGTTCTGTGCACGGTTACACACATACATATTTTTTATTCAAAACAACAGTATAATGTTGCCCAAAACAAATAATTAGTCAATTACAAAGTATTTTCACTGTCCAGTATAACTTGATTCAGTTATTCAGAAGTCATTGAATGACCACTAAAATATTAATTTCTCAAGGATTTCTGTATTAATCATCATTTTGCTTAGATGATTAAAATTTTGGGTATGATAAAACACTGGCCACTGTATAAAATAGTGCAATCAATACATAAATTTTTCGATATCCCTAAAAATCTGAGAATTGTTCAAAGTTACCCAAACTGACAAAGTAGTATGAAGTGAGTGTACTGAGTACGCAAAATGTAAAGTACATTTTGTGTACTCATTCCAAAGCAGTTATTACTGTCTAGTAGACAGTGTCTACAGCTGTTGTTGTTAGGGTCTGTATGAGCCTTTAATGACTTTAGCTGACAATTTTTATAAAACATATTTGAGCAAGACCTGCACAGTAGTGTTTCAATTCATGTGAAACTATATCAAGTCTACAGATTAAAGTATTTTAATAGGCAGCTAAAACTAGAGTGGACTAACTGAATTTTAGCGACTTTTGACCTGTTTGCATTTTCGTAATTTAATACTGTTATAAAGTCGTAAAGACACAAAAAGTCAGTCAAAGTCACTAATATGCAGTTAGGCCACTCCGGTTCTAGCGGCCTCATATAGTATGATTTCTTTTCCTGGCAATAATGTTCATTATATATGTCAAATATAAGATCATCAATCTTGGTTTCTGCTTTGATAGACCATTATTATTGCTTGCCACTAAATTTCCTAGATCAATTGATATTTATTTTTAGACTTGCATGGTAAAGTTTACATGAGAGTGTCAACAATTTAGATTTTATAGGTACTGTGGTTTTTGGATATTCTGCTTCAGTTGATGAGTGATTTTTACTATGAGACTAGTTGCAGGTCTTAGAAGTAGTTTCCTCAAGATAATTGTTGGCACAACTTGTCTATACCTTTCTAGATATACAATATTTTTAAGAAAGCCAGCAATTTTGTCCTATAAAAGGCCTTTTAAAAAGCATTATGGAACATCTTGGTAAAATTAAATCAAAATTTTAATCCTGGTTAGTTCACACCTTCATGAGTGATTTGATATTAGTTGTATAATCTGAATCTTATGATAACATAGGCTGATTATTATTGATGAATTTAAAAAAGATATTGGAGAATGTATTTTGAGTTATACTCCTATAAGTTAAATACACCAAAGAGGATCTTGCAGGAGACAGACCTGAAGGGTCTTCTAGGATGTGAGATAACTGGGTCAGATTAGCAATGAATATAGTACTTGGCATTGGTGATAGATTGCTGGTTAATAACTCTATATAAACAAAATGTATCCATAAGGTTACCGTTTGGAGATGCCAAAAGACATGATGATGCATTTCCGAGTGGTTCCACTGGGCCAGATCCGAGATGAGCACTGCTGGCGAGGAGTTGCCAGCCCATGCAACGGCCAACTGCTTGCACCGCCGTCATCTGATGCTGGTAGGTCTGTTTGCAATGATTGCACATTAACAAAGACATAAGTTATAATTAATTCAGTGGTAGAATTCTTCCAGAACCGCTTGCGGTTGAAATATGAGATGGTTTATTTCCATGCTCAGTAGTCATTCCATGATTGCCTTTAACCCATTTGCATCATAAGTGTATATATACGCTCAATTTTCCTGGTCAATAACACCGGAGCGTATACATACGCGACTGCGTTCGGCATTGAATTCAAATTGTTAATAAAATAACTCACTCTGTAACAGTATAACATCACAGTGACAAGCACTGATACTGATTACACTGCTTGAATGCAATGACTATTTGTTATTTAGCTTCTCTTTGTTATCTCTGCAACCACTTTCGCCGGTCCTTTGCACATGTTGAAAACTGTGAAGGGCAAGATTCCTTCTACTATCTGTGTAGAGTAGTACACATTGCCAGTTATTCTACGGCCCAAGCAGTAATGTGTTAGTTTTTCTGTGTCCTATTTGTGAGGGCAGTGTTAACAG
This sequence comes from Eurytides marcellus marcellus, assembly GCA_018247955.1. Taxonomy (NCBI): domain Eukaryota; kingdom Metazoa; phylum Arthropoda; class Insecta; order Lepidoptera; family Papilionidae; genus Eurytides; species Eurytides marcellus. The sequence goes on along the minus strand of DWHQ01000419.1, from coordinate 4,426 downwards.
ATGATTAGGCATAGCGAGTGTGATCAACAAGGTGGTGTTAACAACTTTTCTTTAATTGACTGTTTTGATTGTATTGTATAAGTCTAAAATCATATGTCATCATCATAATATATAGGTTCAGTGATGGTGTCATAAAGGATAAAAATAGCACATGTGTTACGCCTGTTTTAAAGTTAAACTCAAATAAATATTGTGATAAAATGACGACGAACGTCAAAATATTACGTTAGGCGTTAGTTCTGGGCGCTGTCCGGACTGTACAGCTTAAGTAAACAAATCCAAAACAAACAAATAACGTTGCGCTTTTATTTCTTTATGCAACAATTCGAAAAGGAAAGTGTAAAAATAAGACCCGTTTAAAGACAAGATAAAACTTAAATGCTGTAAGAAAAACAGGTGTATATATATATATATAAGAATTGAATTGAATTGTGCCAATACGTATTACTCGGATACATATTCCATCTATGAATATATAATCGTGAGTACGTATTGGCACAATTCAATTCAATTCATTAATTTTTAAAAATCAAGCAGAATTTTAATTATATTTTTATATTTTCAGAACTTTAAGTTGTTCGCGAAAATAATGGTCATAATTAAAATATTTTCACCCATCCGATTAAATTATAAGGTCGGTAGGTAGGACAGAGTTAAAACAAATCGTATTTGGAGTTTACTTATGCGAAGTTAGAATTCAATGCAGCAACTACGGAAGAGGAATTTAGCATTTGTCCGGTGCAACTCGGACTTTACACACGGAATTTAAAATGTATTTATACCTTCTGTCGTGGGAGCTCGCCGATTTCCTAAGGGTTCCTGTTTATTTTGAAAAATACAAATTGTTTTGATTTTATTGTTTGCATTAAAGTCAGTATCGAACTATTCTCATTTAATTTGGGGTAAATGCAATATCAAAGTTACTTCTCCATGAGTGTCAACAAACTACCATTTTCTAGAGCAACACTTTCTGCAGATATATTTTTTTTTAAATTTTTAACTAATATTTAAAATCAGCGTGTTTGTTAATACATATAATTATTAGTATAAATGTAATTTGTGGGACAATAACTTATATAGTGTAAGCGTTATTTCATAATGATGTACATATTTTCGAGTATTAGCAAAATAATATATAAAATAAATACACGTAATATCTATAACAAAATGCATATCATAATATTATATTTATGGCAATATTAGGTACATTAAATTGTTAAGCTATTATTAGTAGCAGAGTACGGTTAGTCAAATTGCTATTTCCGCTAGTGAAATAGTAATTGTTGTATGTTTATGATTTTTCTTATAAATTATAAAATATTATTTCTATTTTGTAATTTAGTAACATATAAAACAAATACTTGTTCAATATTGGCTTTTTTAAGACTACTTAAACTATTTACTGTTGACTATCGCTGTTTATACTTCCAGAGAAGGAACGTGCGACCGATTGGTCGTCAGGCAATCAATCAGTCAGGCGCTCTCGAGTGCAAAATGTCCGTAAAAGAAGTATCAGTCAAGAGAAGAATTGTTTAATTTTATTGTGTGTGCTCAAGTATATTAATTATTCTGAACTTCTGACTATCGTCAAAAATAGGCTATTCTTATTTAAAAAAAATCTTAAATAACCCGAATTGAAGATTCATAGGGGCGAAGCCGTGGGCAAACCTAGTATAAAATTAGCAACACAGTTGTGTGTTTTCTAAAAGATATTCTAAATAGAGTTTTTATCTGCTGCGACAAGCTCGCATTGCCCCTTATTATTCTGGCAACTTACGTCGCATAAGCATGAAATATTACTTTATGTGACAACACTATTTCAAGTTTGGTTGCAAGGTTTTTTTGATATAATATTTATTATACAGACAAAAGAAATTCTAGCTCGTGTAAAATTATTATATACTGTAATAAATGACCTTAACATTGTGCCTGTTTATTTGTTATTCAATAAAAAATACTTCAATGCTGCTTCTTAAATTTAAATAAAACGGAAGTATGTTTTATATCAATCGATAAGAAAAAATAAATAAGTAGTACGTCTATATAAAACTGAGGTAATTATTTATGGTCAGGAAGTTGTACTGCTTTTAGCGGTCTGTGAATGGTATTATGGTTTTGTTACCACAAAAATATAAGTATGTAAGCAAATGGAGACCTATAAAATTCTTCAAATAAGGCATCTTCTAAAAGATAGAATATCTACTAAATACGTTTATATAAAAGTAAGTGTGTTTTTAATTAAATTTTAGGACCTAATTTTAAATAAAACTTACTTACCGGAATAATATAAATATGAAAATTACTTGATGCTGTTTGATTTTAGTTGTTCCACCTGCACCATTTGCATTTATGCCATATCCGGTATATATTTATTTATTCACAAGATTAATTCAGCATTAGCGGTAAACCAAAATTTCATTTCTATCTTCTTAAGATAAAGATGCAGACGAAGGTAACAATAAATGTGAAAGGGAGTAAGCCGGGTCGGTTTTATGAAATCATTTTGTTTTATCGTACTTTTGCACGCTGATTCAGCTATGAGTATGTCTTTCTCTTTTTTTTCGCCAAATAAAGTGATATTTAACCCTTTTAAGCTATATAGGAGAGCACGGATTGTCCTAAGTTAATCGTCCTCTCGTCGTTTCTTTTCCTAATTTATGTAAGAAATATTCCGATGAAATAAATTATATATATTTCAGATATTATTTATCTTTTATAGACGTAAGCTTAATAAATGTAGTATTTTTTATCTAGTTTAGATCTATTTATATAAAATTTATACGTTAATAATGTAGTCTAAATAAGGAAACGGTAGGATTTATTTGTTAATATAATTTTTTCTTAACTATTCTTTGATAATATGAAATCCTCTTTATAAGTAAATTTCAACTTCCCATTCTATATACCTAATTTAACCCACTGTACTATTTAACATAATTTCTATTTCTCATTTTTAGTTTAAATTACAATGGGGATTGAGTATTATAGTGACATTTAAATTTCGTCAAATGCTGATTCAGACGATTCTTGCCCTTAATATAAAAAAAAAATCTATCATGTCATAAATAAGTTTGTGGTAGATCAAAATAAGTGGAACTTAATTGTTTGACTCGTATATGGGATAGGTATTATATTACATTGTAAATTAAGGTTTAACATATTGTAACGGCATTTTAAAAAGCTCTCCGGTTCTTCGCAATAGAACTGCATTTCGAGCCGGTATTAAGTTTCTCACAAACAAAATGTAAAAAAAAAGATTGAAAAGTGCTTGTAAAGGCCTATTTGAATAAATATATTTTGATTTGATTGATAATCAAAACAGTCAGACAAATATATTTTAAAAATTATTTTTATTTAGTTGTAATAACTTAAACTTTAAAGGCAGGAAAAGTTTAATTTTTTTTTATGAAGTAGGACAAACGACCAAGGTGCTTACTTGATGGAAGCTGAAAACCGCTGCCCATGGATATTTGCAAAGTCCATTTTGCGTTGTCATTGACGAATATCATGACATGATGATTGAAATATGTGTTTCCGGCCTTAATGTAGGTTTATTTTAAAGGGAAGGGGTAGACAGGAAATGCGAGGAGGAAGCGGGAAAGGGCCCTCCCCTTTCCGTATAGGCAAGAAAAGGAAAGAGAAGACTGGAAAAGGAAGGAGGAGGGAGGAAGTGGGCACCTCAATCACCGGACGAAACGTCAATTTTCTGTGAGGTACCTATTCAATAGAGCAACGGGATGGACTGAGATTATAGCCGTTGATTAAAGTTCGGCGAATAAATGAACTTATTATATTTGTATAAATATAACTTACGTAATACAAAACGTTTGCATTCAATACTTAAAATATGGACCCAAACAACTTGCAGACCTAAGCACTGCAGTCTGTATACAATTTTAAAAACGAAGAATTTTCTGAGAAACAAAAGCAAAAACTTTGTGAACCGGTATTTTGTAGGTAAAGCGAACGAACTATTCGAACAAGAAGCCTAACGAGACATTTCTTTAAATTAAAATGCGAACAGACTTTTATATTTTACCAGTAAAATAGCTTCTACTATTTTCATTAATAAAATATGTGGAATAAATTATTATTAAAATCCATGCAATGTGGAATATATTAATGATATAATATTACATAATAATTTCATGTACATTTAGCACATTTCCACCTGATTCCCAACCAGGCAGAGCCTGTACTATGGTAACCAGACAATTTATATACATACTTATATGTTTTTTTTTTAATGCATACTTATATAGATAATAAAAACCCAAAAACAGAACAAATACTTCTCAAAATCACAATCATTTATTTGCCATAAATGTGGTACTTGTCCAAGCATGCAAATATTTAAAGTATTATAATTGTAACATATTAAATAATAATTTAATAAAAATTAGTTAATGTCAATATTATGTGTAAT
>DWHQ01000418.1:0-14252 GCA_018247955.1 Eurytides marcellus marcellus | reverse complement strand
AACTAACCCTCACCATTTATTAAAAAAAAAAAATATATGTGGTAAAATTATTAAGTTACATTTCCAAGATAAGATTAGGGTGAAATGCTGATAAGATTGCCATAAAACTCGAGTACAGAGTATTATTACATATTTATTTCAAGTGTAGAATGCAAACGGGCGGAAAACATTGTCGGTGAAAATGTGCGCCGTGGCTATGTCATTGTGATGAGCAAGTCTTGTGAGTCGGCTGCTATTCGCAGAATGGATGGACACCGAAATGACAAATATTACGGGAAAAAGGAAAATATATATATTTGAATAAACAATGCATTGGAGATGTGGACAATAGGTACTGTGCTTTCTGGAATGTGTTCGATGTATCCATCTTTAAAATGCATTTTTTATTTTAGCGCTGGCTACAAACCTTTGCCTTTTTTTAATTTTTTACTTTTTAAATTTGAAATTACAGATAAAAGTGATAAATAGATGGAATTCTAAGGCGGCGTTATTATGATGTAACGTAATACGTTAATTAAGTAATAATGTCATTGCAAATCGTCAGAGATTAAGCCTATTTGTCGTCCCACGCGTTTCTGCAAGCACGAGGCAAGGCGTATATTTCGTAAGGCGAAATCGCAACATCGCTCATTTCGCGTTTTCGAAACGCTCCTGCGTCATCCCTTCCTTCGGGTGTGTTTTGAATCTGTGCATGTTGGCACATGGCTTTTGTTTTTCTTTATTGTTATGCAAAGAATAACCTCTGGTATAGTGATAAGATATATTCATGACAACTTTCTTGATTTGCATCAGTTTTCGTTCTTTTTAACAAATTGAATTTTTAATAATAATTTATTACGTAATAATAGTTTCAAGAAAATAATTATTTTGTAAATGGACAGAATCAAAAGTAAGGTTTTATATTTATCGTCGTAGTTGAAACGATCTCGTTTCGCGGCTGAAATACTTTACACCAAAATGGCGGCCTGTTGACGTAAATTTAAACGCGTTCAGTTGAAAATGGATCTGTCAATCAGTCGGTAAGAGCTCACTCCGCGCCCTCCTACGCGAGATACAATTGTTTCGACAGTTGGGCAAACAGCATTATGAAACGAACAACGAACCGACGATTTAATACGTTGCGATGTACACTCGGGACGTTTTGCAAAGCTGTCAGGCGGTTACAAAAGGCGTTACTTAAGACGGAGTCACCGCCACGGCCCCAGCGGTATTAACAGGAACAAGCGGTCCTACTGAGTTTTCACGTCTATCAGTACACGTCGAGGCCCGAGCGAGATTTAATACCGTTAACCAACTGTTTGCAATCCGCGTTGCAGTTACTATACAGTTCGCAACGTGCGGCGCCCGTTATATCGCAAGCTCTTGCGACGACCGCTGCAATCGTTCTTTACGATTAATCATATAGCCGTGTAAACCATCGGCAGCCGACTTAGAGCGAGAACTATTCTACCTTCCATTTTCTAAAGAAAAGCCCCGCATTATTTTTTCTACGCAAACTGAAAACAGAATGTTCGCGTCTCAGCCAGGATACAGATGTGCGCCGGTCAAAGCGACTGGAGCGATTCCGCTTCGGATCCGCTTACGGTCGGACAATGGGGCGTGCATAGTTCGCGCTTCCGTCTCCTAACAATCGCGGATTCCGGCCGCGTGCGGGCCGCGGATACGGCGGATGTGCGCGCGCCTTTACCCGCGCACCACAATGGCGGCCGCTCACATCCGCGGATCTAGACCGCATCTGTCGGTGCGCAGCTGCCCTCACGCGACGCGCCCTCACCTGCCTCACCGCCAGCTGAGGGCCGCCTCAAATACGCACCGCAAGAGGGACCCACGTGACGCGCTTGTCTTTGTTTGGCGAGTTCCTCTCACGTTTACAGTGTTTTCCCGCGAACAACGATAATGCAATAGGCCTAGATGTATCTTCGGCGCTGGGACGCAACATTACACGCGTTTTTATTCCGGCAATCGGCTTCACTCATCCGCGTTGCGGGAGCAGCGGCTTTTTGCCGCGTGAAGTTTCCCAACCGTTGCAGTAGTGGAATGGAAACGTAACAACGCGTTATGAAAGTGCTCACGCAACCCGAGCGCCGCGCAAGTCGTGTCGGCGTCGCGTCGCCTCCCATCCTAACCGCGGAATTCCTAGAAACGGTTACGCTGCAAACATTCAGAATCTCTCGTGGCGCCGTTGTCAATGGTGCCGAAAGATCGAGGGCAACTATGAGTTGTCAGCGAACGCTTTTTGCCGAACCCCGGGCGCCGACGAGCCGACACGTGCGCCGAGCGCGGACGGCGAAAGTGTTTCGAAATGCAACGCGGTTATATCGGGAAAGAGTCAATGAACGGAAGTGTTTCACCAGCGGTGACATGGGCCCGCGCGTTTATCGCGCCTTGCGCAAGCCCGGGACCGTTTGCCCAATTCAGCTGTGCGCGGCCGAATCTAAACGGATCGCTTCGAGCGCTGCGCGTGTGCCCACATCAATGGCCACGGCACACTGCAAGTGCATGCCCATGCGGACGCGCTCCGCCCACGGCCCGACCGCCGGCGCTCTACGGCCGACGCACGCTTTCTACAGCTTTTCCTCTGAGGCGCGTCCGCGCGGCGGCTGATTGCAAAAGAGCGGCGGGTCGCGCTTTCTTCGTTCGCGACGCTGGAGAAATTATTGCGACACGCCGCCGCGTACACCGACCCCGTGTTAGAAAGTCGACCGCTCACCGGATTTAACACTCGGCGGCTACGTAACGGTGTAATTGCGGCGGTTCCGTGACGGAGATCGACGGCCGGGAATTCGGACGGCTTTTGGCGACGCACCGTGCGCTTTCTTCGTTGCGCAAGCGTTCGCGTAACGCGAGGGTCATCGTACGGTGGCGATGTTTCGTAAACGGCGTGGCGCAGGGCCCGGGAGACGAGGGCGCGCTTTGCGCAACGGGCGGCGCACTCGCAACACGGGAGGCGGACGGCGCTTGGACCGCCGCCCGCGCTTGCAACACGCCATAACGCAACGAGCCCACAGCGCGCGCCATTGTGACACGCCCGAATAAGGCCCGCGGCACACGGTCCCGTCGCAACGCGGACGCCTCGTGTGTCGCCCGCCCATCGGTGCCTTCGATTTTAAAACTAAAACAATTTTGCAACCGATGCTCGTTCACATTAGCGTTTTCGCAAGCGGCCCAGCAGCGCTCGGTTTCAAAACGCTCGCGCGGCTTGCGTTATCGGCGCCGCGATAAAGCGCGCCCGGCTTCTACTGCGCTCGCGAGACCTGAATTCTGGAGCGTGGAAGCTAACGCCGATAAGCTCGCCATTTCAGCCCGGATTTCGCAACGTTTGGCAACCGCGGCCGACACTCGGTTTCGCATCCGAGCCGAGTGGATGGGCCGATGCAGACCCAAGCTCGCACCCGTCTCGGTTATCAATCAAAGGGCGCGCGGCGTCGAGGCGGAGTTGTGCAACGCGAGCCGCAGTATAATTGGACGCGGCCGGGATGGTTTCCCAACGCATCCCGGCATCTCGGCGGCGGAGCGACCGTTGCGACAGCGCGTTCTTTCGGCTTACAGGAGGCTACTACTTGGAGGGCGGACGTATTGTGTATCGCCGACGTTTAAGCGACATTTCGCAAGAGGGCGTATCGGCGGCCGCTTGCGCAAGCCGCGCCGATATAAGCCGAGCAGGAAGTGCATGCGTGTGCGCATCTGAGCGCCCGCGTCCATTGTCCGTTGCGAAAGCGATTCAGGGCTGCGTTGGGCAACGCGGGCCGTTGCGAAAGCGCCGGACGCGTCCCGACCGCGTCTCTCCGTCCCGTTTCCCGGTTCCCGGCGAAGGTCGCGAAGGCGTGACGTCACCGCCCGCCGCCGCGCGATCGCGCAACCTCACCGCCCGAAGCGATTGCGAAGCGCACGTGAGTCAGTTCGGTAATGCGCCCGTTTTAAATTCGAGTACGTCACGAACGCAATTAGACGCGGGCAGGCCTAGTAGCGGCAAGCGGGGTCGCCGGAGCGAGCGGTGTCCTTTCGCCGCGTCGCTTTCGGCGCCCCTACTACGTGTGCCGAGAATCCTTCGAGGCCGACGCTCGGAAATCCGGCCAACCTTCCGACCGCGTTACGACACCTCGGTAACTTATTTACGACGTTGCGAAATGCGAATCGATCGCGGCCGCAAACGTCGTGTCGCCGGCGTAAGGGGTTTTAATTAGGTACGGTCGCGCGGCGAGCGAGACCTTCCTAGACCGGTGCGCCCGCGCCGATTTCAGAGCGACTGGACTGTACGATCGTAGACAGCTCACGAATCTACAGTCTACAGTACGCGAAAACTAGTTCTAGGACGGTTCTAACGTGCTGCTTGTGTTCCAATTTGAAACTACAGGAGACAATCCGTGCGGACTATACGTAATACTCTAAACTAGGCTTAGAAATGTTAGATTTGAAAGGGCTTGGGCTTAGGCCCCATGGGGCACGCGACGGGTGATCTCGCGAGCGCACCGAACCAAAAGTGTCGTCGAACAGTTGGTTCGGAGCGCGTAATCCGTATGCGCGGCGGCATTTCGAACGATAACCGGCGCCGCGTTGCGACACCGTTAACGAGAGTAACCTTTAACGGGTGCCAGCCGGGCCGCATTGTCACGATCTCATAAATACAGAGCGCCGATAAATCACCGTTCGGCTACCGAAATTGTAGCGGCGTCACTGCTAATCGCGGCGAGCGTCGATGCGACGCTTGAACAATGTTGGCTATTTGTCAAGCAACTGCTAGCTTTAAGCTTTAGCTACAGGCGCCGGCTTCACTATAGTGTGAATAGACGTCTTGCCAATGTTGACTGTGGATTCAGGCGGGCAACGAAAATCATCTTCTCGAAGTCAAAAATAAGTCGATGATATTAGCGGCGAGCGAGACTATCACTTAAGGTTACAATGAACTTTTACTTATAAATAGATCGGAAGGGAACCCTCCGTTACTTAATCTAACCAGGATTCCCCTTCGCGTGTATTAATAAACACGCTAAATATATCCCGTACGCTGTGCTTGTCGATCGAATGGGCCTACGCCTACTCAGTACCAGCCTTTCAACCCTTAGAATCATCCACGCATATTAAATGAGACCGGCAAAATAGTTATATCCAATCAGAAGTTAAGAGCTCAAGAGTGAGACAAAATTTTGTCAAAGTTCCGAGGAAATATTCGCAATCGCGCAACGTAAGCCAGTTTCCAACGGCGACGTAAGAGGCGACTGATAAGTCGATCGAATCTTATTGGAGGTGTTATCGAAATGCTAAGCCCCGATCGTTTCGTGTGCATTTGATGCATTTCGAAACGACACGATGCGCCGCTTGAACCGCGAGGTCGCAGAAGTTGTGACGAAATTGAAACCCATTGCCCAATGGCTTAATCCGCGATTCGTACGATGAAACGGGACTCCCAGTTTTACTTATACGCGATCATTTACAACGCATTGTCCGGAACAAAGGACGCGCGACGCCGGTGCCATACCTGCTAAATGTAAACGTCAATATAGGTCATTGGCCGGCACTCAATCCGTTCGAATTTTAACGCCGCTGTGAAAATGAACATACAATTAAACAAGACAAACGAAACAAACAAAACAGACAATTCTTAATTAGTGAGACCTTGTCTCGACTCTGAAATTTTATATAGAAAATTGGAACGAGTTTAATTACCATTTTACCGGTTTCTATTCGGTATCACGTAAATAGATCCCCGCCCTGTAGAGTTGCAAACATACAAATACATCAACACATCACACGTATATTGTAGAGAAGTAATAACGCCATACGATTAAAACAGGGCAAATATTCCGTCGCCCACGTCGTCGATTGATCAGCAATTCGAAATTATATCGAACGTTTCACTAAACTCACTCTCCGTTGTTGCAGGACGACGCTGAAACTCGAGTCGCTGGAAGACGCTGTCGTGCTGGACGACCCTGAGGAGGACCTGCTGCAAGACAAGCGCGGATGCCCGGCTTACGTGTCCCCAGAGATATTGAGAGCTCATCGGACGTACTCCGGAAGAGCTGCGGACATGTGGTCGTTGGGCGTCATTTTATACACAATGCTCGTTGGAAGGTGCGTATTAATGCATCGTCTGAAATAACCGTCCGATTCCCTTATACACGTGTGCACTTCTTAAGTTATAACTTTATGCTAATATTACACCTCTGTTATTTGATTATTAGTATGATAAAAAAATTCTCACTGATACCATTTTACATTAAGTTTATAAACGAATAGTGAAAACGAAATAGAGGCCTCTTAAATAAAGAGGCTTTTAATATTGACTTTGCCCTCTCCCGAATTCAGTTCCCAAACACGGAGCGATCGCTGAACGTGTTTGGAATAAATTAAATATGTATTATGTTTACTTTGAGTCAAAATGTATAATCGGAAATGTGCGTTCGATAGATAATTCCGCTCGTTAATAATTAACAGTTGTAGAGGAATACAGAAATTTTGGTGGGTGTACAATGTTGTGAATAAATGAAATCTTATCTTATATTGACTGACGTTGATGCTTTTAGCCTATGCGGCTCTATAAAGCTTCATCGGATCGCCGAATTTGTGAAAATGCTAGTTTCCACGAAATGGATAAATAAATGAAAACATGGCAAGGTTTCGACGTAAACAAAAGGCACACCGTACGAACACTTGCAACGCCAAAGAATGCGCCCTAATCGCAACAAATGGGTTAGTGAGTAGGTAGGAGCGCATAATTTAGGGGCGGGGGCGGCGGCGTCTTCACCTGCCGCCGTGGGACTTACCGTCCGACCGTTGGGGGTTGGTCACCTGTCGGCCGTTGCGCGCCAACGGTCGCAATTACCGCCCGGGCCCACGCGAGATCCCCGCACCTGCCGCAATGTGGCGGAGACGTTGCCGACGCCCCGGCTCCTTGGCGCACCTGCCCCCCGTTTCCTTTCTCCCCGCGGCACCCGTAATTTAAAATTCGAACGTCGGGATTTCGCCGCAATCGGCCCGCATCACCTGTCGCCGGAAGGGTTTGCTCGTACCTGGCTTTTTGCCCCGCCGACGCATCTGCCGACGTCCGCGGCGACAGTCGCGTCGGGCGCCCATTAAAAAACGCAACTTTACGACTCCGAGATGACGATCTTATCGCCCGTGAACCTCGATCCCGAACGGGATCCGCTTTTTTTCCCTTTTTCACCTCATTAAGACCGCTCCTTTCAAAAGATTCTGTTTTTTTTTTGTTTGTAAATAATCTTAGTGAGGTGACGGCCAGCGGACGATTTGTAAAGTGATCACGATCCTAGGCCTATGGCGATTAGATAAATGTCTTCTAAAATTTCTAATTCCTCCTGCAACGAAAAATTATACTTTAACACATCAATCAAAGGATAAAACCGTCATCGTTGTAGCATTACTGATAAAACGAAATTGTCAACTCATCGCAAATCCGTAACATTTATGATGATATTTATTGACACATAGATAGCATATCCACAGTAATGCCTTGTGCTGAAATGTGACACGAACTAAGTCCGTTCTACAATGTCTAAAGATCTCTCTCTCGATTGTTGCAGGTACCCGTTCAACGACTCTGAGCACGCGTCACTTTTTGCGAAGATCTCGCGCGGTTACTTCGTGGTGCCCGAATGCCTGTCGTCGCGAGGGAAGTGCCTCATCCGGTCGCTGCTGAGGCGGGAGGCGTGCGAGCGGCTCAGCGCTAGGGACGTCCTCCGCCACCCGTGGCTCGCGAGGGATTCTAGAAACGAGCTGCCACCACGCGCCGCCGCCTCCCTAGACCGCCTCGTGCCCGACGTCGACATGGACGACTGCATCTAACTTTAGTGCTATCGATCGCGGGCGATCGTGAACGGTTGCGACCGCGACGAGCTGAACTCGCGACACTATGAGTGAGTTGCTCACGCTCGAACTATTCAAAGAGCGAACTCCACACGTCCCCACCGTGCACGAACGCCCGCGCGTAGCGTCCGCGAACTAACGGGAGTCGATTCCGGCCTAAGCTTCGTGCAGGCCCGCGGTTTCGCTCGCCGGAATGCCGCGCGAGGGGTCCGTTTCAGTCGGTCGTGTGTCCCGAGCCAAATAGAGGTCTCCGTGGAGATTCTAATTTAGTGATTAAGGTCCAAAGCGGGATCCGGCGGCGACGGCTGGCCCGAGACGCCGCCGGCCAACTAATTTATAACGCAGGAGCCCGCGCGATCGGCTGGCAATGAGGCTCTCACCGCGACCGCTCGGGCTCCTACGGTCTGTGGTAACGTAATGACAGAATAAGTGAGACTGATATCGCGTACTTGTGATCTATACTATGGAACGATTAGAGATCCATCATTGTTGTGAAGGGAGCGGGCTGAATACCGCCAATCGCCGACCCACTCGGCGATGCCAACTGCTATCGATGATTCCTGCTAAGCCTGACTTAATCATATCAATTTCACACCAATATAGATGGATATATTGCATTGAAGTTGTTTCTATAGGATTAGGTAAATTACCTAGGTGTGTATATTTTGTATTTATGTGAAAGAAAAAAAAAAGATAAAAGTTTAAAGTTATATCGTGTAATTGTGATCTCCACCGATGTTATTTAGCGTTTATTTGATTGCCATTACGTTGTTGCGCTGAAGCGGTCATATTTCTGTTCAGCCACGATCAGTTGCTTCCATCATATAGTTATTTTGATTTATATTATTATACTTTTTTTATATATATAATCGTGATTATTCGGCATATCTATATGTGCGTGCGAAATTATTGTTTTGTTATATTGTGTCCGAGCGCGAGGAAATCGTGCTTTTCTTTTTTTTTTAATATGTATATATACATATATTCGCATCACCATGTACCGAAGACGGTCGTAGAATTTGGTCTGTGCCATGTATTTAATGTAAAACTAATTTATTGTTGTTATGATTGACGCTGCGGCGGGCACCCTTCCTTCTGTTGCTAAATTGATGTCTCGTTTGGTACTTGGTGTTGAGTTTTCTATTTTTCTCACTGAATCATTGATCAATTGTTTTGTTAAATCGATATCGTCTAATCGAGAGGCGTTGTCTATCATAAAATTGTCTAATCATCGTCGGAAAATCCTTTTTGTTCCTTTTGTTTGTTTGTTGTTACTCTCATTCCGTGCACTGACTAAGATTTGGGAAATCCCGGCACTTTCATGCATTGAAAGCGTGGCATTGAAATAGGTAGTCAATCTTTCATACCGTTGAAAGAGAATTGTACAATAGTAGTGTACTGTAAATTATACTATTAACTACTTTAATTTATACAAACTGTACATAGTGCTAAGATATTTTAAGATTATCAGAAAAAAAAAAGAAAGAATAATAGAGGGAATAAATAATTTAGAAAAAAATATATATGGTGCTTTAATTTTCGAAACATCCCCAACATCCCTTTATCGTACAAAACAAGTGTTTTAATTCTCAATAAGTAACACTACTGCACATATCGATGGCAGAAATCGAATATGTCGTAGCTCGAAAATCAATCAAGTAGTAATTTAAGGATATTCCAGTTAACTGTTTCGGGTAAGGTTTAAAAAAAAAAGATAATATATATACATAAGAAAAGTACGTTCCAAATTTCAACTTTCTATCGTAAAAAATTTATGACTTTCTTTCTACCGTCGATATATTACCCCAACCAAGTTTTCTTTACGAAACATAATAAACTGAGGAGCAAGTAGAAGAGCCTACCTGCAGTATTTTGAACTAAAACTGTTCCAAACTAGATGGCTCTGCGCTAAGCTCGTCACCCCCAGTTATAATATGACGAAACTTCATGTCCAATAATTTCTTTAGAGCATAATATCCTGGAACACTAATCCTTGTATGTTACTAAAGCCAATAAGAACAATTTTTATTTTTTTATAAAAATGTATTAACCGACTTCATATAAACCCTACTTGCTTTCTTATATACCGTTTACAACAAAAATACACATAATTAGGGAAAACTCAAAAACTACCCCTTGTAATTCTAGCTAAAATTTATAAAGGACCACACAACAAATACCAGCTTTCAAATATTCATCATAATCGGTACACCCAGTAAAACAGTTATGAGGTAACACAAAAAAAAACAGTCGAACTGAGAACCCCCTCCTATTTTGAAGTCGGTTAAAAAGGGCAAAAGATTCAAGTCCTACTGAACTATCTGTAAGAGATTTACACTTGTAGTTTTCTTTAAAATAATAATACCAAATTTGAGGTTTACTTTGGAAATAAATCTAATATTTGTGCAAACATCACTTTCAGATGTTTTTTACCTTATATAAGTATATCTGCAAACAGACGCGTGATGTTTTTGCACGCAGATACAAGAATTCAATTCTAGTGACGTCAGTTCCTGAATAATTAACCTTCACACTTTATAATTCAACTTAAAAAAATGCTTTTGATTCAATGTGAAGTTAATATTGAGATGTATAAAAATGAATCGCAAATATGAGGTATATTGATTGTTGACCAAGTAATAAATACGCACTTGATATTACGTCCAATTTATTTTAGCGGCCTTGCATAAATTTATTTACGTCAAATCTCATATATTTCGTCGTAATCTTTACTCAAGATATATCGATATTCTATGCCTATTTTCGAGTACCGAATTTATATTTTTAGGGTAAATTATATTGTTAAGTTCATAAAATAATACCATTGAAGAACATTGTTTTAATTGTTTAGTGTGGAATTAACTCTAATGTTCATTCTTTAAAAACCCTATGTGGACTATTATCAACATTTAAAAATTGTGAAATCGAGGTAGCCTGTCACGAGTGATGCATTCTCATTTATATAAATAACGTCACTTAAGCAAGAATATCTATATATCGATATTTTCAAGGATAAACATCGATATGTTTTACATACCCATTCCTTACCTGGTCTTAACCCCGGAAGATAAAACATCCAAATAAAGAAGGATATAGTTTGGTAATCAATGAGCAGACATTATAACGATTTACATTCGAAATGACTTGTCCTGTTCAAAGCCCGACGTGACGCTCCTCCGATAAATTGAAGGTTATTTGTCCAAGACAAAAACATACAAATATCTAACATAAGTCACGTTCAACGTGAGAGACTAATGTGTTTGTTTGCTTCACGAAATATTTTTGATGGATTTGCGAATTTATTTCTTCCGATACTTACCTACATTACATTCCGTGACCTTAAAAAAACCCTATTCCAAATGATCCGAAAAAAAAAAACGATTATAATCAAGTTGAAGTAAAAAATAAAATTTACCGCTTTTCAAGAGCTATTAAAGAAAAATATAATTTACCAGTCTATGTTTAGAAGGCTATTTAATAGTTTACTCTTATTAACTGTCTATTATAAATATATAAGCTACCTAATAATTAGCTTAGTCATTTCGACGATCTTCAGAATAGGTAGTAAATTTTCCTTTTATAAAATAAATGACTAGTTATTTCAAGGAGGCTTGTGACAAACTTTATAAATAAAAGAAAAACAATGTTTTATTTGTGGTTATTACTATATCACATTTTATTTATGTTCAGTGCTACGAATGACATTTTTAAACAGCTCGTTACATATCACAATCGACTCTTATATAAACAAGCATATTTTTATAAAACAATGTCAACCTACTTTAAATAAGTCTGACAATACAATAATGAATGGAAATTAATGGCGTATTTTCGTTCAAGGTCCAATAACAAAAAAAAAAAACATTTATTATAAAAAAAAAAAATCTTAAAATCAGCTGATATTTGACAGAGATATCGCGTAACAAATACATTTAAATAAAAAAACAAACCCTATTTTTTGTCGGTAAAAAAAAAATTCATCGGTCGAAGTAGCTTTATAATCTGTTGTGCTGTGTATGATATTACTCATTCAACGACAACTTGCGACGTAACCAGTTAACTTCTTTTTATTAAAATACTTGATAAGGGAGTTTTATTGCGAGTTACCTAGTCGTAGCGTGACTTTGTAAAACGGGAATCGTTCGTAAACTGGTATAAATATCAAGCAACTCCGACTTAATTACGAAAAATTGCAAAATGTTACGCAAAATTACACAATTTGCAAAACGTGTATATAAGTCCATTCAACAGAATAAATTAAATAGTTTTAAAGATATTCATTTGATTTTAGCGACCCGTCAGATTTAGTGCAGCCGCCATTTTCGATAGTCATCTTAAGAACTACTAGTCAGATTGAGATATACCATAATTCAAATTTTAAGTTAAAGAATTTTATTGGCATTTGTTCAGCCGTCCTTAAGTTTTTAGGTGATGAACGTACAGACATTTAATCCTAGTATATTTTTAGAGGCATTCTAATGCCTCATATCGACGCTGGCGAGCAAAAATGTAGTAAATGAAATTTTTTTATTCTTCGTCATTACATTGTTGAAATCAGTAAATTAAACCACGTTGATTGATGTATATATGTCAGGTGAATAATTTTGGTTTTGCTGGTTACCACGTTTCTGCTTTCTAGCGTCGATACGTTAAATATTAAAAAAAAGATTTAAAAAAAACAATTGTTCGTATTGGTTTTTAAATGTGATAAACAAACGAACTATATAATATTATACGAACAATTGTTTTCCATAGGAATTAAGGTAAACGCAAACTAATCCGAGCCGAACGCGTCGAACTAGAAATGCCCAGTAATTACGCTACCAATTTTTCCTTTTAAACTGTAACACAGTAGCGCTTACACAATTACTATTTGGCGGTAGAATATAGTATGAAAAAATGGCATTTTTTTTAATGAAGTAGACTGAAAACGAGAGTAGCAGTAGAGGAGGGAGGAAAGGAGGGGATGGAGGCAAAACTTTCACTTCTTCAGGCAGAGGGATGGACCACCGGCCACTTCCACTTTACGCAACATTTTACAAATAAATAACAAACTGTCCGATATAAATCAATTTTATTTCAGAATTTCACATGATCTATATTGTTTCGTGATCAAACAAATGTACAATGACGTCACATTTTGAAACATCATTGTAATAGTTGAGTCAAAATATCATGTATGCAGTGGTTCGTATTGCATACGAGTGAAGCCATCGGGGGTCGGGAATGGATGGCTATTTTATCACTTAATACAAAACAAACTTTTTACACAAAATTGTACTACGCCCTATCTAGCTGCATTGAGTCGCCTATACACTGAAAAATTGCGGGGATATACAATTTGGAAAACGAACATATAAGTATCAAATCAATATATTAAATTTATACATTTTTAGTGTCTTACCATTCCTCTACATTTTATATTGACTCGATCGCGGAAGTACATTTTCTATTTAAGAAACTATCAGAGGCGCTTGAAAACCAGTCCCTAAGCCTTCAACAACCGAGAGCTGACTTTAGGACTGATGGTAGGTGCTGGTGGTTTCATGAGGCTGCTGAGGTCAATGAGTTATCATAGACCAAGCATCAATTGGACGTCGTTATGCAAAATAGATCCAACCATAAACTCACTTGGCAAACTTGGATGTTTATTTACTCACTTAATGTATTTTTTTAGACTTTTATTTATTAGTCTATAGTTAATTGTTTCTATTACACCTACTAGTTTTACTCCACGCCTCGTCTTGACTGGGAGAGAATACCAAATGGCATTAAGTTTGCCCTTTGTTAATTATTAGTTTGCAATGAAACTTAAATAAATAAACAAAAATATTTCAATAGCATCAAGTGAAGTTGATGTGTAGAAGCCATTTAAGGCGTTAGCTCAAAAATAAAAAAAATTTTTGTGGGTTGGTTCCATTCTGCATAACCACGTCCAATTCGTTTTAGATCGTGTGGCTCCGAGGTCCATTTAAGGCGTTAGCTCAAACCGATGGTGGGTTGGTTCTATTCTGCATAACCACGTCCAATTCGTTTTAGATCGTATAGGTCCAAGGTGGTGGGAGGCTTAGGGGCGATGGGGGCCCGCGGTGTTAAGGCCATGGGGTTAGTAGAGCCTCTCGGCCTGGCTGGGCCCGTTGGCGGCCGCGTACTCCGCCATGCGACGCTCCAGCTCCGGCCTGAAGTGGCGGATGAGCCCCTGCACCGGCCACGCCGCGCCGTCCCCCAACGCGCAGATCGTGTGCCCTGCAGAGGAAACGAGATACATTAATATCAATATACAGATTAAATTATTGAAATAATTACTGTTAGGTATAGATTACAAAGTATAGACTACAGACTATTATCCATTTCCATCTACCCCCATTCCTAACTTTCCTAAAATTGGTGGGTAGACAAATAGTAAGTGTCAAGCCCAAGTATATAAC